>VYZQ01042721.1:33960-55630 GCA_013400655.1 Mystacornis crossleyi | reverse complement strand
GATGAGGGAAAGGCTGTGGATGTGGACTTTAGTAAAGCCTTTGACAGTGTTTCCCACAGCCTTATCCTGGAGAAGCTGGCTGCTTTGGGTGGATGCACTGCTCACTGGGTGAAAAACTGACTGGATGGCTGGGCCCAGAGGTGGAGGTACGTGATAGGTAACAAGTGACAGAATGAGAGGAAATGGCCTCAAGTTGCACCACGACAGGTTTAGATTGGATATTAGGAAAAATTTCCTAATAAAGGGTGGTCAGGCATTGGAACAGGCTGCCCAGGAAAGTGGTGCAATTGCCACCCCTGGAAGTCTCAAAAAATGTGTGGATGAGGCACCCCAAGTGACATGGTGTAGTGGTGAACATGGTGGTGCCAGGTAAATGGTCGACTCGATGATCGTAGAGGTCTTTTCCAGCCTTAACAATTCTATGATTCTAAGTCCTGAGGGATGCACTAAGCAAAGCACCAGCTCATGGGCCAAGAAAGACATTTTTGAGGACTGTCTGGCACAAAGCAGTTTCCCCCTAGGCTGAGATACACACAGATGAGCAGCAAGAAACTCTTGGTTTGCAGATCTTTTCCCTGGTCTCAGATTCCTGGTCCTTTGCATTCACAGTTTGGGCTAAAAATCAGAGTTTCACCTTCAGGACTTCTGTTGCCATTTATAGCTGGAAAAGGGCTTCTCAGAGTGAGATTTTTTCACTTCTTATTGATTACTGCTGTCAAAGGAGCCTGTAGGTTTTCTCCATCCTGTCAGCAGTAAGGTGTTTAGTATGGCAAATCAGCTTCCCTGTCAGCAGTGAGGCAAGAAGCAGGAAGAGCTAAAGAAAAACAAACACCGGTGGGGAAAGCAAAGCCTTACTCCTTTCCACAATGACTCCACTCCTAACACCAGGCATGCAGGTAGAAAGCCTTTTCATGGCACAAAGATCCTTTTAAATCCCTCAGAATCTACAACCTGACAGCTTCTGGTCTAGACCCCTTGTCTGTGTGCAAGCACTGCACTGACACAGGCAGACTTTTCCCCCTCTTTGTGTCAGCGAAAGGAACACAACAGTTTNAAAGAAGAAAACTTTTTTTCTTTCATAGAAATGATTCACGTATTTTTAAAAATCAAGCAGACCTGTTAGGTTAAAAAGCTAATTCTGACCCTTCCTTCTGCCTAGTTTTGATTAAGTTTCCTCATTTTCCAGTGACTCTCACAAGACATGGAGAAATTCACTATCTCTCGTAAGGCGAGTGGAAACTTAGAAGCTTGCAGTATGACAATGAAAGCTCTTGCAGCAAGTCTTCAACAATACCAATTATACCCAGCCTTCTGAGCTGAAGACAGAGACAGGGAGCAAAACAAAACCCCCATGACCCATGAGAAAATGGTCGGTGACCTGCTACACATCTAGACATGCACAAGTCTATAGGCCCTGATGGGATCCATCCAAGGGCACCGAGGGAGCTGGTGGAAGAGTTTGCTGAGCCACTTCCAACCGGTTGCCAGCTGTCCTGGTGAACCAGGGAGGTTCCAGCTGACTGAAGTCACCCATGGTAATGCCCATCTACAGGAAGGGTCGGAAGAAGGATCCAGGGAACTACAGACCTGTCAGCCTGACCTTGCTGCCAGGGAAGGTCAAGGAGCAGATTGTCTTGAGTGCCATCAGAGCACATACTGGACAACCAGGGGATCAGGCCCAGGCAGGCTGGGTTTGTGAAAGGCAGCTGCTGCTTGACCAACCTGATCTTCTTCCAAGACCTGCTTAGTGGATGAGGGAAAGGCTGTGGATGTGGACTTTAGTAAAGCCTTTGACAGTGTTTCCCACAGCCTTATCCTGGAGAAGCTGGCTGCTTTGGGTGGATGCACTGCTCACTGGGTGAAAAACTGACTGGATGGCTGGGCCCAGAGGTGGAGGTACGTGATAGGTAACAAGTGACAGAATGAGAGGAAATGGCCTCAAGTTGCACCACGACAGGTTTAGATTGGATATTAGGAAAAATTTCCTAATAAAGGGTGGTCAGGCATTGGAACAGGCTGCCCAGGAAAGTGGTGCAATTGCCACCCCTGGAAGTCTCAAAAAATGTGTGGATGAGGCACCCCAAGTGACATGGTGTAGTGGTGAACATGGTGGTGCCAGGTAAATGGTCGACTCGATGATCGTAGAGGTCTTTTCCAGCCTTAACAATTCTATGATTCTAAGTCCTGAGGGATGCACTAAGCAAAGCACCAGCTCATGGGCCAAGAAAGACATTTTTGAGGACTGTCTGGCACAAAGCAGTTTCCCCCTAGGCTGAGATACACACAGATGAGCAGCAAGAAACTCTTGGTTTGCAGATCTTTTCCCTGGTCTCAGATTCCTGGNTTTGAATGTAGCCCGCGGGAATCCTGTACTTAAGGGAGTGTTCACGGGACCCCGGGGGGGTTGTTCCAGACCTGTTCTGGGAGCAGGTCGCTGTTGGAGTCCCTGCCAGACTCCGGCCATGTGCGGCCAGGGGGAATAAAATCTGAAAACATCTATCAAATATCGTCTCCTTGATTCTTCCACGGGCCAAGGCTGTCTCCCAGGGAAAGGTTGCAGCCACCCCACTGCAACAGTCATCTCCCTGTCTGTACAGAAGAAGTGACTATTCTGGTTAAATCTCACCTCCCAGTGACAGCACACTTGAGATAACAATTCACACTGCCTGATTTCCATGGTGAAATACTACCTGGGAGACTCACACTTCTTTTGTATGAAATACAAACATCTACTATATACATAATCAAACACATTCACTGTCAGCCCAAACAGATGCCCCCAGCACTCATTCACCACGATTACTCAAAAGGCTCTACACCAGAAAAAAAAGCACTTGTCCTTAGTCTGCAGAGACCACCTTAAAGGCTCAATATAAGAAATTTCTGCAGAGAAACAGATTTTGCTTCATTTCTTTTCCTGCACATTTTATACAGCAGTGTTGTGCACAATGCTGTAAGGATGAGCGAATAAACACGCCCTAACAGCTGCACCCTCCGAATCACACAGTCATCCTTTGTGAATATTTACAGTAACAAAGAAAACAAAGAAGCCTCCCCCTCTTCTTCAAATCTTGCCTGGAAGCTCTGCTGAGTTAAATATATAATAATACAAAACCAACAAAATCACTAGCAATGCATAAAATTGGGTCACTCCAACTGCTGAAGGTTTAGGTTTGCTCCATTTCCTTGGCCTAAACCTGTAACTCAGTTTGAGAGTTGAAAACAAAGTTGTTCAAGTGTTGACACAGTAATTCAGTAAATAAAACAAAAAAACCTAGTCCAATTAAAGACTCTAATAGTGGGAAAATTATGGCCACGCTACTGACAACTACACTACCTGTTCCATTTCATTGCAAAACCTACATGGACAGAAAAGCCCTTTTGAGGGGCCTGTGTAACAACAGGTACTTTAGTTTTCACAGACAAAATGAAGGGTGAAAAAGTAACAAAAAGCGTTATTTTCTAGCATACATCACTGAGATTTTATTCATTCGATTGACACAGGGTAAGGTTAACTGTATAGAACAGATCTTAATTCCACTTGTAACTAACATGAGTCATAGATTCAAAGATACACATCAAAAACAAAGAAAATACATTTTTTAGAAAATTAAAAAAGGAAAAAAACCACAAAACCAAAACAAAGAAACAAACAAACCCCTAACACCATAAAACCAAAGCAATCCGAGACCTAGGAGCAGGAGGAGGATTACTGAAAATCAAGCTATGTAAAAATTCCAAACAAACACCACCCTTTTAGGGTGTGAGATTAACCATGTCAAAAGTTGATACCAGTTAACATCAGAGGACTTCAATTCCACTTCACACTATGGACCTTGGTCAAATCCTCAGTTTACATGTGCGGAAGTCCACAGACCTACATGGACTAAATATTATCACCTGCAATTCCCAGTGAGAAGGGACAGCGTGCAGTGGTGATTGTTTCTCTGAGTGTCTTCAGAAGCTTGCCAACAGTCAGTACTTTCTATTTGCTATAACCTGTATTTTCTTTTAATCTGCAAGCCAGAAATCATTTGTCTTTCTAGATTTCTGGCAAAACCTGACTTTCCTCAGCTTGGGACTGGTCATTATGTCACCTGTAACTGTTTAAAGGAAACCAAAATAGGAAGTATTTAAATAAAATTAAGGGGGAAGACTGAGTCTCTACTGAAAAGCTTCACCACTTCAGATATATCCACTTGGAAGTTATTACAGTGTTTTATTTCTAGCTTTAGTCTTCCAGAAGATTCAGAAATATTTTTCCCTACAGGGCTTTAGAAGGGACTGAACATAAACACCAATGCATCATCATCTTCCTTTCTGCGCATTTCAGGAACTTCACTCTGTGAGATTATCCCAAATATATCTCAGTCTCTCAGCCATTTGTTGCTGGGTGATCAACTATATAGGTACAGCAACTCTGCCAGGTGCTGCAGCACCTCTTTTTAAAATCTATTTTTCTGTCCTTTCCTCCCCACAGTGTGTTCTTCTATACCTTCACTGTTTTCATAATATGATTGCAAGGACTGGACTGAGTTTTCTCCCTCTCCAAAATACATAGGCTGTACAAAAAATATGCAGGTTTGGGGGGAAGAATGAAGACTGACAGATTTCATGCATGACTTTGGTACATAAGTTTTTATTTATTATTTTTAATTATATTTTTCTTAAACAATGAGTTCTCATAATATATCAGCATTTGTCATAAATCCAAAAAAAGTGATCTGAGTAGGAAAGAATACAGTTGTGCCCAGTATTCAGATAAACAGTCACATCATATGAAGTTAGTTTCCCAGTAAGAAAAAACAGAAGATCCTGGGCTAATAATTCAATTCCCATTTCAGTCCCCTCACGCAAAGGGCTCAGTACAATGTGTTTCCAGGCCACCACACCCCAGGGGAAGGAAACAAGGAAACAGAACCCACATCAGCAGTAAGCAACATCTCTTGGTACCAGTCTGATCCATTTTATTACTGTACTACTTTCTACATATTGTCATTTCGACTCTCTAAAAAGCTATTCACTGAGGCCCACAGTTGAAATGCAATTATCTACTCAGAATGTTATTTCAAATCGATAAATCGATCTCAACTATTCACATACCTGATGGAGGAATGGGAGCTCAGAGCACTTGATGTGATCCCAGTTGACAAGGTGGCCTCTGCAACCAGCAAACTGGGGACCTGCAAAACAAGAGCCCATGTGTCAGAAGTTATATATCTTTTACAAAATACAAGGAAAACAACTCTTTCTAACTGTGCCTCTTGGGAAAAGAGACACCTCCCCCCTCATTAACTATGCTAAAACCACTGGATTGAAATCTAATAGAGAAAAACGTGGCAAGGTGTGAGAGTTTTCATTAGTGTGACTGTAAAGGGATGGTGCATGAAACCCACAGCTTGGCTCATGAAGTCATCAGAATGACAACACCCACCGATGGCAGCAGGAGCAGAGCACGGGGGAGACATCACATTCTCAAGCTGGTGGGATCATGATCTTCACTCTCAATGGGATTCAAGCTCCTTTCTCCCATAGGCACTTGTGAACATCCCACACAGCATGTTTCCACTTAGGCCCATGTTCAAGCATTTCATTAGAACACGGCAGCATTATCAGCTTCTTTGCATTATCTGAATCCTATTAAACACTGGATCAGATATGAGCACTTCATCCCATTAAACACTGGATCAAGATGTGAGCACTTCATGGACTTGAGACTCAAAAAAGACACATACAGAAATCCTACACATTCAGAATATATAATGCATAAATACAATACATTATTGTATTTATACAATATGTATAGGGGAGGGGGAAGTTCATTGGAAAACATAAAATACAAGATACTGAGATGAAAAATTAAAAATCAGCTTTCTAAAATAAAAATGTTTTCATAAAACACGGATAATTACAATCTATTTATTACACAATAATTTGGCTTTTAAGAAAGTTATACTTCTGATTATTTTTTGTATAACCACAAAAGCTAATTTTTCATTTATAGTCTTAAAAGAAAGCTGAGCTCTCCACAAAATTTCATGCATACAGAAATTGAAAATGTTTTATTAAACTTACTAAACTAAATTTAAAAAAAAATTTTAAAGCCCCATCAGTAGAACAGCAAAGGTGTCAATAGTGGGACCATACTGCACAAAAGAATGAAGTAACTGCACACAGCACTGGACGGGACAAGGCAGATGGAAAATTAAACCTCCATCCCAGGTCAGGTCATTACCCACATGACACCCTGTATTAAAACTCAATTTCACAGAATCTCAGGCTGNTTCACATACCTGATGGAGGAATGGGAGCTCAGAGCACTTGATGTGATCCCAGTTGACAAGGTGGCCTCTGCAACCAGCAAACTGGGGACCTGCAAAACAAGAGCCCATGTGTCAGAAGTTATATATCTTTTACAAAATACAAGGAAAACAACTCTTTCTAACTGTGCCTCTTGGGAAAAGAGACACCTCCCCCCTCATTAACTATGCTAAAACCACTGGATTGAAATCTAATAGAGAAAAACGTGGCAAGGTGTGAGAGTTTTCATTAGTGTGACTGTAAAGGGATGGTGCATGAAACCCACAGCTTGGCTCATGAAGTCATCAGAATGACAACACCCACCGATGGCAGCAGGAGCAGAGCACGGGGGAGACATCACATTCTCAAGCTGGTGGGATCATGATCTTCACTCTCAATGGGATTCAAGCTCCTTTCTCCCATAGGCACTTGTGAACATCCCACACAGCATGTTTCCACTTAGGCCCATGTTCAAGCATTTCATTAGAACACGGCAGCATTATCAGCTTCTTTGCATTATCTGAATCCTATTAAACACTGGATCAGATATGAGCACTTCATCCCATTAAACACTGGATCAAGATGTGAGCACTTCATGGACTTGAGACTCAAAAAAGACACATACAGAAATCCTACACATTCAGAATATATAATGCATAAATACAATACATTATTGTATTTATACAATATGTATAGGGGAGGGGGAAGTTCATTGGAAAACATAAAATACAAGATACTGAGATGAAAAATTAAAAATCAGCTTTCTAAAATAAAAATGTTTTCATAAAACACGGATAATTACAATCTATTTATTACACAATAATTTGGCTTTTAAGAAAGTTATACTTCTGATTATTTTTTGTATAACCACAAAAGCTAATTTTTCATTTATAGTCTTAAAAGAAAGCTGAGCTCTCCACAAAATTTCATGCATACAGAAATTGAAAATGTTTTATTAAACTTACTAAACTAAATTTAAAAAAAAATTTTAAAGCCCCATCAGTAGAACAGCAAAGGTGTCAATAGTGGGACCATACTGCACAAAAGAATGAAGTAACTGCACACAGCACTGGACGGGACAAGGCAGATGGAAAATTAAACCTCCATCCCAGGTCAGGTCATTACCCACATGACACCCTGTATTAAAACTCAATTTCACAGAATCTCAGGCTGGTTGAGGTTGGAAGGGAGCCCTGGAGGACATCTGATCCAACTGCCTGGTTCACACAGAAGCACTGAGAGCCAGTTGCCCAGAATTGTATCAGACAGCTTTTAAAGATCTCCAACCACAAGGCTGCACAACGTCTCTGGGCAGCCTGTGCCAGCACTCAATCACCCTCACAGCAAGAGTATTTTCCTGATGTTCAGACAGAACTTCTTCTGTTTCAGTTTGTGCTTCTGTTCCTGTCACTGGGCACCACTGAAAAGAGCCTCACTCCAATCTTCTTTGTACCCTCCCTTCAGCTGTTTATATATATTGATAAGATTCCCCCTGAGTCTTCTCCTCTAGAAGCAGAATAGTCCCAGCTCTCTCCTCTCAGCCCTTCTCCATTACTCATCTTTGTGGCACTTCACTTCCATCATGATAAGACTCACATACAAATGCACACTGCTTCTCAACTGCACATGAAGTCTTGCCAAGTGTCCTGCNACAGAACCCACATCAGCAGTAAGCAACATCTCTTGGTACCAGTCTGATCCATTTTATTACTGTACTACTTTCTACATATTGTCATTTCGACTCTCTAAAAAGCTATTCACTGAGGCCCACAGTTGAAATGCAATTATCTACTCAGAATGTTATTTCAAATCGATAAATCGATCTCAACTATTCACATACCTGATGGAGGAATGGGAGCTCAGAGCACTTGATGTGATCCCAGTTGACAAGGTGGCCTCTGCAACCAGCAAACTGGGGACCTGCAAAACAAGAGCCCATGTGTCAGAAGTTATATATCTTTTACAAAATACAAGGAAAACAACTCTTTCTAACTGTGCCTCTTGGGAAAAGAGACACCTCCCCCCTCATTAACTATGCTAAAACCACTGGATTGAAATCTAATAGAGAAAAACGTGGCAAGGTGTGAGAGTTTTCATTAGTGTGACTGTAAAGGGATGGTGCATGAAACCCACAGCTTGGCTCATGAAGTCATCAGAATGACAACACCCACCGATGGCAGCAGGAGCAGAGCACGGGGGAGACATCACATTCTCAAGCTGGTGGGATCATGATCTTCACTCTCAATGGGATTCAAGCTCCTTTCTCCCATAGGCACTTGTGAACATCCCACACAGCATGTTTCCACTTAGGCCCATGTTCAAGCATTTCATTAGAACACGGCAGCATTATCAGCTTCTTTGCATTATCTGAATCCTATTAAACACTGGATCAGATATGAGCACTTCATCCCATTAAACACTGGATCAAGATGTGAGCACTTCATGGACTTGAGACTCAAAAAAGACACATACAGAAATCCTACACATTCAGAATATATAATGCATAAATACAATACATTATTGTATTTATACAATATGTATAGGGGAGGGGGAAGTTCATTGGAAAACATAAAATACAAGATACTGAGATGAAAAATTAAAAATCAGCTTTCTAAAATAAAAATGTTTTCATAAAACACGGATAATTACAATCTATTTATTACACAATAATTTGGCTTTTAAGAAAGTTATACTTCTGATTATTTTTTGTATAACCACAAAAGCTAATTTTTCATTTATAGTCTTAAAAGAAAGCTGAGCTCTCCACAAAATTTCATGCATACAGAAATTGAAAATGTTTTATTAAACTTACTAAACTAAATTTAAAAAAAAATTTTAAAGCCCCATCAGTAGAACAGCAAAGGTGTCAATAGTGGGACCATACTGCACAAAAGAATGAAGTAACTGCACACAGCACTGGACGGGACAAGGCAGATGGAAAATTAAACCTCCATCCCAGGTCAGGTCATTACCCACATGACACCCTGTATTAAAACTCAATTTCACAGAATCTCAGGCTGGTTGAGGTTGGAAGGGAGCCCTGGAGGACATCTGATCCAACTGCCTGGTTCACACAGAAGCACTGAGAGCCAGTTGCCCAGAATTGTATCAGACAGCTTTTAAAGATCTCCAACCACAAGGCTGCACAACGTCTCTGGGCAGCCTGTGCCAGCACTCAATCACCCTCACAGCAAGAGTATTTTCCTGATGTTCAGACAGAACTTCTTCTGTTTCAGTTTGTGCTTCTGTTCCTGTCACTGGGCACCACTGAAAAGAGCCTCACTCCAATCTTCTTTGTACCCTCCCTTCAGCTGTTTATATATATTGATAAGATTCCCCCTGAGTCTTCTCCTCTAGAAGCAGAATAGTCCCAGCTCTCTCCTCTCAGCCCTTCTCCATTACTCATCTTTGTGGCACTTCACTTCCATCATGATAAGACTCACATACAAATGCACACTGCTTCTCAACTGCACATGAAGTCTTGCCAAGTGTCCTGCGGGCTCTGACAAGTGCAGATACGAGATCCTCTTCTAATGCAAAGCGCCTGGGAATCAACACTCCGACAGCTTGCTACCAGCAGCTGGTTTTAGTAAAAAGGTGACATGGTGAACGCTTCCCTTCCTCCAGGAGCCCAGAGAACTTGAGAAGAAATGATTTATCAAGTGCTATGGCCCTACTCATGCTTCTCACCCCCCATCACCCCAATTATGGACTGGTTGAAAGGCTTTGAAGGGAAGGCTTTTAGGTGAAGAACGGTATAAGCAGAATAACAAGTGATTTTATGCCAATGCAATGACTTCCATCGTTATTAAGGCAGAATTAGTACACTTGGGAGTGACAGAAACCATCAGGAGTGGACAATTAAGAGCACAGATTAATCCTCAAAGACAAGATACTTGAAGACCTAATAGCCTGACTGAAACCAGTGAGATCAGAGAGAGATTTAACTCTTTCAAAAGGCCTACAAGGCCTTTGATGCTTATTTTTCCAGTAGGCTTTCCCTGCCTTCTGTTCAAACTCATCCAAAAGGGTCAATTTCAAACATCTGTTTCAAGTAAAGAGGATGACTCTGGAGGAAGCCTTTTATTCAACCAGACAGACTCCACAGGAACAAACACAGATGTTAAGCACTCCTGTCTTCTACTTTATGAGTTTTAAAAAAACCAAACTGCGTGGTCTAATTACTGAATAAATGAAATAGATTCATTAGATTGGACAGTCAGAAGAAATAAGGCCATTCCCTCCCATTTAAGCACACATTCAGTACAGGAGATGCACCGAGAAGGGAAAAAAAGATCTATTGCATAAATTAAACAATTCAAGTACAGCACTAGAAGATCTTTCAGGAAGAAGTGATTCTATATGGGAAAGGAAACTATGAACTACTGACTGCATCAATGTGTCCTTACTCACTTCGGAACACTTCTGCTGCCTGGAACAGCGTTACTGCGTCAGGCACAGAGTCTGAAGTGCCCCGCAAGGTACAAAATCTGCTCCCCCTCATAATGTCTTTTATCCAGATTGCATCCATACCACAGAAACAGATTATTCACACCTGGGAAAATGCATTCAAACTCTATTTCCCAGCAGCTTTTAAAGAGAGGACTTCATAGAAGAGAGGCATGAATGGAGATCATCTTGGGAGAATGTTATGTAGTAAAAAGGACCTCACTGGGACAAATGTGTCTTTATTTTTGTTTCCAGCTTATTAGAATGAACAGAATCCCGCATTTGTTCCAGTTTCAAATGGCAAAAGCAACAAAACCAACAAAAATTTGAGTAAAATTAAATCTGAAGAAATTGTTTCTACAATGTTTCTGCTTTGTTTCCAAGCCACAAAAGTGCTTCTATCTCTTCTGGATCACTTGATCTAGCTGGATTTATAATCTTAGAGAGAGAATTTGCTTGACCTAATGAACTCTCTTAGAGATCACCACAACTTTTAATCCTTTGCTGTAAATCCTCCCGCATTTTAGCACAGAGATCTACATAAAAAGGTAACACTGACCAGGCATGTAGCCCAGAAATAAATTCTGAACTTTTGTCTGAAGCAGAGGAGAAGCTCTATTGCCCACCTAATGAAACACATCTATAGGCAACATTACTAAAATCTAAAATTTAATTATAAAATTATGATAATATTAATAGAATCTAAATCATTAAAATCTAAAATAGATTTTAATGATTTAGATTCTATTAATATTATCATATGTGTGTGTGTGTGTGTACATAAAATTGTTGTAAATTACAGTCCATGCTAATCACAACAAATAGAAATCATGAAGCTGGATTTCATTCCTCCATACATATACACATATAAGTGNTATTAATAGAATCTAAATCATTAAAATCTAAAATAGATTTCTTCCCTTCTCCCTTCCTTTCCATTTTCATTAATCTTTTTGTTTTATGAACTTATTTTCCCACGTCTGCCAGAAACTAGATAATAAGGAATGCCAGCATCCATTTTGTTGAAAATTTCTAAAACCATACTGATCCCATCAAAATCTTGACCACAAAGTTCTTCTTCGAACTTTTCCATTTAACTTTCAAAGGATAGAAAACTCGAGGTCTCTTTGTTGCCATAATCCAGAAGCTCTGCTAGCCCAAGACTGCGGCTGTTGATCGCTCACTGAGGTTAACTCACATTATTGCAGAGGACAAGCTCAAGGCTAGTGCAACTTCAGGCTTACTTGACATCAATCACACTGTGACTTTTCAAACTCCTGCTACAGAAGCTCCCTTCAACAAAAAATTAGGCTTCTGAGCTTGTGATTCTATATTCAGCCTAACTAGTCCGAGTTAAAGCAAGGGATGTAAGGCCAAAAAAATGTTTCTGTCCCCTTCCTTGCTTGGTATTTGTTTAAATTCTGCCCGTCCTGGAAGGAGGAAAGTGCTGTAAATGTTTTGATAGATTAATGAGAGTTTGCATTCAATAGCACTGCAATGAATACTTTCTTTAATCAAATAAAATATTATCCTAGGAATATATATAGTGGATTTTTTGTATGAAAGTTTCAATGGCATTCTTAAAAATGCATACCCAGTGCTGACACTGAAATATATCCAATCATCTTAGAATCACAAATAATTATTTTAAAAGCCTCATACAAAGGCAAATTCCTTGCTCTTCTGCAGCCTCTCCAACTGATGTAAGGAGGTCAGTTTCCAGGGGGAAGAAAAGAAGTATCACAAACGAAAACCAGAAATCTGAAGGGCAGCGGCAGTATGGCCAAGGTTAAACAGATTAGATTAAATAAATTACATTTTCATCATGCCCTAAGTGCAACTAACAGGGCACTCTGCATCCTGGGAGGCGAGACATCTCTAGCTCAAGACCTCCATGACTTGGTACACAAGGTTCAGCTTTGGCTGAAATCTGGGTTTAGGAGCAGGTCTGAGTCAGCTGACGAGGACTCCAAGCAACTGAAAGGAGTAGGGAACTCTCCAAATGCAGATTAGAAAATACCTGAACACCAGCCACAGTCCTTGCCCTTGCAGCTGGGAGAAGCTCAAATGAGCGTAACCTTCACGGGCAGGTGTCACCTGAGAGTGTGTTTTTAAGCAGTGAGGATCACATCACACACACAGACACATCTGACACAACAGCCAGACAGTCATTGCCTCCGCATCTCCCCTGACGTGCGAGACTCCTCACCAAAACAAGGCTTGTCAGAAAACAATTTTTAAAACAAATACTGGCACACTGAAGGCTCTATTTTTCACTAGGACTCAAAATCAGTACATTTTCCAGTTCTTTGTGAAACATTTCCTTTCAGCATTATTAACTGGATTGTTTTCATTTCAAGGGAGAAACTATTGACAAAATGCTTTACCACCAATAAAGAATCACTAATTCTGACATTTATGTGGAAAAAGTAACTATCAAAAGAGTCATTCTGGTATAAGAATTTGATGGCTCATTGACAACACACCACCCCACCCCCGCCGTGTCCGTGGAAGAGCCCTGATGGTGCTGTCTGCTGCCTTAAGACAGCATCATCTATAATGCCTGCTACCAAAAGGCAGCTTAAAGTCTGGGGTATCAAAAGTCAATTGAATCTGGAATTCCTCAATGTATGGCATCCTGCAGCTGATTTTTGCCTTCTCTATATATCCTCATCTCACTATTTGCAGAGATCCTCTGCATTTCTCTGCTCTGCATCTCCTGAAGCACCAGAGCAGAAAGAGAAAAGGACTGAATTTTCCTTTTTTCTTTCTTTCCCTTGACAGAAATACCTCTACTCCTGATAGGCTGCATGGTAGCAGAATGCTGCAGTCTACTATTTGATAAGAAAAGGCAGGAATGATGAGCTTCACAGCCTCCCAAATCCAACACAGACATCTAAATGTTATCCCTTGCACTGCATATTAGCTTGGCACAGAAATTTTTAATGTCAATGCTGTATACAGATTGTTCACAAGTAAATAAGATTAGAGCCAAGGTTGGGAAAGCTCATTCCCCAAATAATAAATTCCAGCAGCTCAAAGAGAGATCAGTACCATGGAGAATAGGACAGTACTGATTGACAAGAAGTCACCCAGCTTCACCCTCAAGCAACTCATGTAGCTGAGGTATTCCAGAGAATAAATCCATTTGATCTCCTCATATTTCCTCATCAGATATAATTTAGTAACAAGTATGCCTAAACTGTCCAGAAGCCAGCACAGTCCTGAGGAAAACAAAACCTTACATCAGGCTTCTGAAGGTTGCAGTACCAGATACAGAAATGAGACTGCAAGGAAGTGAGGATATTACTCCCATCCTCAGAGACCCAGCAGACTTCAGAAAAATGGCAAGGGTCTTTTGCAATACATTTCAACTTCAACATGAGAAATCAAAAAGATTATAAAATGTCAAGGCAATTCAATCTTTTGCTTACAAAGAGCAAGCCATTTATCTAAAGCACACTTGAGGGGCTTTGATCTTATCTGATTCTTAGAAGACATTTAAAATAACAGGACAAGGAAGGTAAATTCTGTACTCCAGCCTATGACTTCAGACCTCTGAGAACAGGGACAGTTATACAGGTGAGAACAAGGAGGAAATTAGTGTAGGATCACACCTGCCCTCCTCCCTCGCTTCCACTGACAACCAAACTATGTGGTTCATCCCTAACCACAGCAGCGGCAAGGACAAAATTACCAGGAATTCACTGATTGTCGGTCCTACAACAGCCAGCACTGCTCTGGCAGCAGGAGTTTTCAGGGGATTCCTCAGCTACACGGCACTGAAATGGAAGAGTTGTGATGCTTTCTGCTTGTACCTGGGGACACCTTTCTGGCTGGGCTCTGCTCAGCAAGATTGGTGATCAAGACTTCATCCTGTCCCAGCTATGCCTGTTTCACGTCGGCTTTCTTTGCTCTGGGACTAGACAAAAGCAGTTAAAACACAGAAAATTTCAACCTATGGTTGCATACACATTTTTCACTGCTGTCACAGTACCACACCAGAGGTGAACACATTTTTTCCTGTGAAGAAATACAACACTCACAATCACTGAGGTAAATTCAAATAAATAAGGTTTTGTCATCTGNATTCATCTCAGGAATAACTTGTTTATTTCCTACGGAGCTGCAGTGAAGCTCAAGCCCCTGGGCCTTGCCTTGTTCACACAAACTTGTGCCTGGCCCTCTACCTCACTGACCCAAACTGCAACACCCCAGCCTCATCTTGGACCTGCCTCATCTCCAAGCTCTGGATCTGCCCTTTGGGCCATGGACATTGCTGGGCCACTTCAGGCACTGACACAACCTTGTCAGTATATCCAAGTTTTCTAAGCCTTAAAAGCTCCTTGAGGGAGAGGGGGGGAAAAAAAAGTCTCCTCCCTCCCAGCTTTTAGTATAACCTGTCATACAACCTTAGACAAGTATAAAAAGCTTTCAGCACAAGTCTAACATGCAGCCATGCATATTGCAAGATGATCCCTTTTCATTTGAGCTGTTCTGTGGCAGTATCTTCCAATGCTTTCTTCTTTGCCACAAAGTAAATCACTGAAAATTCTGAAACAAACCCACAGCAGTTATAATTGCCCACTTACCTTTCTCCATTATCTAATTTGCAGTAATTACATTCAGCTTAATTGAAGCAATTGTTTAATTAGTACAAACTGGTGGTCATGAACATACTCCTGTTGAAGCATTTTGGGTTGCACACAGACCAGTTACCTGCTGAATTGCACAGCACCTGATCACGAAGTTATTCAAAGTTGAACAGAAAACTCTCTAGACAGTACATGGCTTCTGTTTTCAAAAAGCTGTGATGCCAGAGGAATGAAACTAAGAAGGCTGACAAATACAGCTTTGAAACACTCACCCTTCCATTAAATGAGTTTAACCGGTTTAGAAATCAATAAATTATTCCCACCAACATTAATATGTCACTGCTACTAACATGTGCATTGTAGGGGACAGGGTGAGAACCTCACTTCACTGAGAGCTGAGTGCTCATGCACATCCAGAACTTTAAGTACACAACTAGATGGCATACACAAAAGACAGGAGGAAGAAGGCTGCCCTACATGTCTTTCTTGAACTTAAGACATTTCAAGTACTTGCCTAAGGACACTTCACTGAAGTTAATGAGTTTTGTTTGGGAATTATTTTAATTAACGCCTTTAAATATACTTTTCCCCCACCTTGTAAAGATAACTATGCCTGGGAAGTTTATGGAGACAGACACAGTTTAAAAACACCCTCTTGAAAAACAGCTACGTCATGTGAAGGACAGAGACAACAATGAAGAGCTGAGACTTTATCTGGCTGGAATTCAGATCGCCAGGAAAGAGACTGGCCACTCTAAGGGACCACATAGGACTGGTCAAAAAAATGTACTTCAAATGTGAAGGTCCCCATGGAAAGGCCAAGATATTTATCAAAATCGTCTGCTGACCTCCAGAGAATTTATAACCAGATCACAAGACACAGCCTTAACCTATTTACAAGCAGAACAAATCCACATGTGATGCTGATGCTCCTACCACCCTTCCACAAGGATGGAACACTGCACACAACGCGCAGAGCTGCTACAGGCCTCCCGAGTGACTTGAGAAATCAACAGCAAATATACCTAGACTTCATTTCTTAGAGGTCTGCAAGTCAGCTGAGGATGAAGTGAGAAGGGACTGACAAAGTTTGAAAGACCAATTCATGCTTCTTGTTCTGCAAAGCAACTCCTCACACCTCACTGGTAACTTCTCATTAGCACTGAGTGTTTGCTCTCTGGGAGCACTCGGTTGTTTTGCACCACACACAAAAGTCCCAGCCCAGTACCAAAGGGCTGCCTCTCCTTCCTTTTCTCCTCTTCCCCTTAAAGTTAAAATGATATCCAGGAATTAGCAGGCCTCCGCATGTTTGTTTTAAACAGCAGCTTCTTTACATTCCCACTAAAAATACAGAAATATATGAAGCCTAAGCGCCATTCTGCACAGAGGGTGCTGAAAAAATAAAATCAGTTCCTTCATTGGAATGAGCCCAAAATATTGTCATGCCAACTGTCGTTCTAAAGATGCAGGCAAGATAAGCTGAACAACAATCTAGTGGAGCATAACACTTTAATAAACTACAGATATATCTGACCCTCATAAATTGACTAAGAAATCATTGACAATCAGAGAAATGAAGGCCAGAATAAGGAAATTTCTTCTCTCACTTCCTGTCATCTTCACCAGCACATCTTCTAATGATCCCAGCATTTCATTTTACAGGATACCAAAAAACGGAAAGGCAGACAATTCAAAATTTATGAGGAGCCAAGGGACCCTACTGAGTGCCACCTTTCCTGTTTCATTCCTCATACCACTGGCATAAATTGGGTTCACAGTCTCCCTCACTTAACAGCCCTATGTATCTTGCATTCATATGTCTCCCTGTCTGCTGGCTTTTAACACCATTTACCAACATTCATTTCTTCTCAGCTGCCTTTCTCCCTCCAGGGTTCTCTGTACAGCCCTAAGGGAACTCAGGAAAATACATTTTCTACCGTTTATTCCCAGCTCCTCAGGGCAAGGCACTGCACTCATCCTTCCTCAGGCTGAAGAGGACCAGGTGGGACACTTTCCACTACAGGCTAAAAAGGCTGCTATTTAACTTGGATGCTTACAGAAGTGACCTGCTGGTACCACCAGAGGCTCCGGAGCACAAAATGTAAGGGTAGTCAAAGCCACATTTTTTTCCTGTACTGGAGAGCTGTACACAGAAATCAGACCAGAAGGGTTGGGCTTTAAGAAATACTGACAGTATAAAAATGCGTAAGTGTTTTTTCCTGGCAGGTATTTGTTTCCCATTTCCTGGGTTTTCTGTATATGTTCTACACCATTTAAATCTAGCTGCTGGAGCCTCAAAAGCACAAAGGTACCTAATACAATATTCCAACCCAGTTCCTGTAAGAAATGCCTCAAAGCCATTTGACTGAAGGAAGCAGCAGAAACATTTACCATCGGGTGGCCTTCTCAGCTACAGAAATTTGCATCACAAGCGTCAGCACTCTAGCGCTACTTGCAAAAGCTAAGTCTGCCAGGGCTGAAAAGCAATAAAAACTGACTGTGGCTCGTAGTGAAGGAAAACTTTTTGGATAACAATTTCAAACCACGGTTGAGATTCCAATTCCTGTATGGTACCAGTCAAGACTCAGTGTTGGTTAACAGCCAAGAGGCTCCGAGAAGGCCCACCTTTTACAGAGATTTCAACCTCTTGTCCTTCAAAGAAGAGGAAAAAAAAAACTGTAGCAAAACTGAATTGAAAGGTAAGGTTCCAAACCGAAAGAAAAACTGAAGCTCAAGAGGGGTGACAAAGTGATTTTCTGACATAACCAGGACTTGTCATTCTCTGCTAGGTGGAATATACAGAAGGTTATAGAAAGATGTGGACAGATGAAGCAGCATATAGAAGTCTAAGGACAGCAGTATGCAAAACTTGTTCTGAGCCACTTTATAACCCAGAGGCTAACCTAGACTGGGGTTCTGTTCTCTATGATAAGAGAGAGTGAGGAAAGATACAGCATGTCCTGGATAATATTTATTCACAATATAATACTTAGAAAATCTTGTTTCCTCAAATAGAAAAAAAGAAACTGAACAGCAAGGCAAAGTTGTTCAGATTCTATTTCAGCTTCAACATACTTGTCAACCTGTCCAGTACACAAAAGTTTGTCAGCCCTTTCTGGACCCCTGCTACAAGTGTTTCTTGCCTGACTGCTCACAGGCCTGCTTGCCAGTACCAGAGATACTTCTCACATTTTTCTTCCCTCTGACACTCTTTCAAATACTCATTCCAGCAACAGATATCAAAATGATAAGGACAGCAGAACAGAACAACAGTTTACTCTTATCAAATAAAGGGAACAAGGTAGCCTTGGAGAAGCAGATAAGGCCAGCAAAACAAAAGTCATGCAAAACACAAGCAGGATGCCAGCTCAGCTGTGCAAGACTGACACAGTAGAAGTTATGCAAAACAATGATACTGTTGTTACTCAAAAGTGGGGGCCGAGGGACAGCCCCCTAAAAAGGACACCGGACATTGAAGACAGACCCCAAAGAACCATATAAGGACTTCTGATAAGGGGTGTGACTATGTAAAATAAAGTAATCCCTCCACATCAAGCAAGCAGGGAGAGCTAATGAATGTGTAATCAGTGTGTACGATAAAAGCTCTGCTTCCCCGACGCCCAGCGCACTCGAGCCTCCGAGTGACCAGCGCTGCAGTGAGGAATGCCTGCTTTCTAATACTCAAAACTGTGTTAGAAAGTTTCTGTCTGGCCGATTTCGGTATCATTTTTGGCAACTCCCAGTGGGACACTCTGCCTGATCTCCCGTGGATCCGAGGGATCTCTGGATCTTCACGCCGGCACCGGGACTTTCCTGGAGAAGACCACAGATCCCCGGACCAGTCTGGGACACAGGTAAGATCCTATTTGATAATAAGGCATTCCTTTGAGAATTCTGCCCATATAAGACATGTAGCACTTCCAGTGCATTTGGTGGGTTATTTCATATTTCAGAATTTGGTATTTGACTTGGTTTTATCAATCCATAATTGTTTTGTATTTGCATTTGTATCTCTATCTGTATTGTAGCATTTTGGGTCTAGTATTCGGAGATGGGTAGTGGACAATCTAAAAAGGGCATTCTGAAAAAATCCCCTCTTGGTTGCATTTTGCAACATTGGAAAAAGATTGGAGGCCCCCCTGGGGGAACAGCCACCAGGGAGAATTTGATTAAGTGTTGTAATCAGCGGTGGCCGTTGTACAAACTAGACTCAGGAGAAAGGTGGCCACAAAATGGAACCCTGGATTATAATACACTGTTAAAGTTAATGTTGTTTTTAAGACAGGAACAGAAATGGGATGAGATTATGTACGCTGATATGTTTTTCACTTTACGGAATCATCCGGAATGGCAGAAAGATTGTGGCTTGAATCCAGCCCCCTCAGACCCTTTAGTGCTGGCTCTTGAAAAGGAGAATCAAGGAAAATTGTTAAAACATTGTTCTTCTACGTGCAGCACAGGACAAACTTGTTCTAAACATCTCCCCAGTATGAAGGATGATTTAGATGTTATGGTCAGTCCTAACTGCAGGTTGGATGTGGGAACAGAAAATCAGGCTGCTGAGACTGATATCACGAGGGAATTGGCATGTAAAGAGATGGATTTAGCAGAACTAGAAGAGAAGATAGAGGGGACAGGGAGGATGTATCAAGGTGCAGAAGAGAAGACAGAAGAGACAGAGACGATGTATGAAGGAGCAGAGTGTTTTAGTCCGACTGCAGAGAGAACTAGACCTGAACGCAGAGAAGTGAGAGCAGCTTCCTTCCATCAGGCACTCGGTATGGATGGTCCAATTACAGGCAAAGTTCCATTTTCAATAACGGACCTTAATCATTGGAAGTTGATGGCTGGCACCTACCGAGATGACCCAGACAAAATGGCAAAAACATTTGAAATTATGATAAAAATTCAGGATCCGGACTGGAAGGATATAGATGCTATGTTAGAAATGTTGTTCGACAGTACAGAAAGAGAGATGGTTGTTAAAACCAGTAGGAGGTTTGTGGAAGACCAAATTTTGACAGGTAACTTGTCAGGTACATTGGACCTTAATTTTCCCACTGTGGATCCGAAGTGGGACCCTAATGTGCCCACGTTTAGAGAGAGATTAAATAGATACCAACAATGGATACTATATGGAATTAGAAATGCCATACCAAAGGCTATCAATATGTCAAAATTATTTGAAATTAAGCAGGATGGTAAGGAATCACCTACCGAATTTTTAAATCGCCTGAAAGAAATGGCTCGAAAATACACTAATATTGATCCTGAAACAGAGGAAGGAAAAACTCAATTAGCCTCCATCTTTGTGGGGCAATCCTCAGATGATATTAGAAAGAAATTACAACAGGCTCAGGGACAAGACCAGTACAATTTGGGGAAGCTGTTAGATGTTGCTTGGGGAGTTTATGAGAATAGAGAAAACCAGCAAGAAATAACTAAACAAAAAGTAGTTGGAGTTAATGAAGGAATGTCCCTGGGGGAAGGAAGGGGAGGAGGATCTGGACAACCTACCTCAAACCTCCCCAGGAGTCTTGGTATTAATCAATGTGCATACTGTGGGAAAGATGGGCATTGGGAAAGGGACTGTTTGCAGGTGCAGCACACCAGGACCCCTCCTGTGGCTGTCACCAATGATGACTAAGGGGCACTGGAGGATTTTCCCCTGGCAGAACCTCTAGTTACAGCTAAGCTGGGGAAGAAGCAGGTAAATGAGAAGGTAGAATTTTTAGTAGATATGGGAGCTAGTTACTTAGTGCTAAATACAGTAAGAGGAAACTTGAGTAAAGATTCTGTAACAATCATTGGTGCAACAGGGTATGAGGAAACTCGGCCATTTTTCAAGACCATTCATTTTAAAGTAGGAAAACAGTGGATGACTCATCAGTTTGTGCATCTACCCAATTCACCAAAGCCTCTCCTTGGGAGACATTAACTGGAAAAACTAAATGCTGAAATCAAATTTAAAAATGGCAAAATACAGGTTACTATTCCAGAACCTAATTATGTGGAAGCCTCTATTTTTGCATTACAGTCTCCAAAATCGGACATGAATCCATCTGCCAGTATCACTTGAGGATGAAGTAATTCTGATAGTCTGGGCTGGAGAGGTGCCCAGGAGATCCAAAAGAGCAGAGCCTGTAAGAACTAAATTGAAATCTGAAGCAGGACCGGTAAGGCAAAAGCTATACCCTTTAAAAACAGAAAGCCATAAGGGGTTATAACCCCTTGTGGAGAAATTTATAAAATATGGCCTACTGAAGGAATGTGAATCCAAATTTAATACCCCTATTTTGCCAGTTAAGAATGCAAACAGAAGGAAA
>VYZQ01042721.1:0-27556 GCA_013400655.1 Mystacornis crossleyi | reverse complement strand
CCAGAAACCAGCAGAAGTTGCTGTTATGCACTACAGTGCACACCAAGTAGGTAAGACCAAACTGGAATTGGCAAATTATTTAGCTGTTAAGGCTGCCAAAGAGGCTGCAGAAAAAGGCATGTTAGAAAACTTATCTTTAATACCCCTGCCAGCAACACCTCTCCCAGTAGACAAATCACAGTATAGTGCGAGGGACTCTCAATTAATGGAAACCTTAGAAGCAAAATTTGATCCATGAGGCCAGGCAGTTACTCCAGCCAGGAAAGTAGTAGTCCCAGAACTGATCTTGTGTGAAACAGTGGATTGTGAACATAAAGCCACTCATTGGAGTACTGAAAAATTTCTGAAACATTTGCAAAAATCTGTTTTAAAAAATTTGGTTTAAAATGGCTTAGACTGTACAATCAAGAATCCAACAATGTATAGTTCATAAAAGAAACAATCCTAACAGAATTAAAAAGTAGTGCTAGGAGCCATGAAATCTGGAAATCTTCTGGGTTAATACTGGCAGATTAATTTCACTGATTTACCCAGAAAAGGTGAGTATTAACACCTCCTAGTTCTGGTGGATAACTTTTCTGTGTGGCCAGAAGCCTTCCCTTGTTGCACCAATCAGGCTAAGGAAGTGACTAAAACGCTGTTGCATCAGGTAATACCTAGATTTGGAGTACCTTTGGGAATGTCATCAGACAGTGGTTCCCACTTTAATGCAGAAGCGGTACAACAAGTTAGAAAAGCCTTGGGAATAGCGTGGGATCTCCATACTCCTTATAGGCCCCAACCCAGTGGCAAAGTAGAGTGAATGAATCATACAAATTGCGCTCAGGTAAAATATTGGTNCCTCTCTCATTAACCCTGCTGTGTTCTTATCTGTTCAAAAAGTAAAAGGAACCCCAGGGCATGACTGCTTACAACCTATAGAAGAAGTATATTCCAGCAGACCTGACTTAGGAGACAGACCCTTGCAAAGTCCTGATTGAGAGTTGTTTACTGAGAGGAGCAGCTTTGTCGAAAATGGAAAATTACTGTCTGGATATGCAGTGACTACAGACCATAAGGTAACTGAATCAGGGGCACTCCCCTCCAGTGTGTAATTGCACTCACTCAAGCTTTGGAATTGAGTACAGGAAAATGAGTTAACATTTGGACTGATTCAAAATACGCTTTTGGAGTGGTGCATTCACACAGGGCCATCTGGGAAGAAAGAGGCCTTTTGACATCTCAAGGCAGATCAATCAAAGATGGAAAGCAAATCTTGAATTTGCTCAAAAGTATCCAGAAACCAGCAGAAGTTGCTGTTATGCACTACAGTGCACACCAAGTAGGTAAGACCAAACTGGAATTGGCAAATTATTTAGCTGTTAAGGCTGCCAAAGAGGCTGCAGAAAAAGGCATGTTAGANATGAGTCAGTGTTATAGCTGTTGTAATGCCTTATGCTATAAAATGAAAAATAGATATTATGAGACCAGTTCCCATAAGGAACTTAGTTTCAAGAAAAGGGGGGANGGTGGATAACTTTTCTGTGTGGCCAGAAGCCTTCCCTTGTTGCACCAATCAGGCTAAGGAAGTGACTAAAACGCTGTTGCATCAGGTAATACCTAGATTTGGAGTACCTTTGGGAATGTCATCAGACAGTGGTTCCCACTTTAATGCAGAAGCGGTACAACAAGTTAGAAAAGCCTTGGGAATAGCGTGGGATCTCCATACTCCTTATAGGCCCCAACCCAGTGGCAAAGTAGAGTGAATGAATCATACAAATTGCGCTCAGGTAAAATATTGGTCAGGAAACCTCCATGACAGCGATCCAAGTCTTATCTGTTGCTGTACTTCAAATTAGAATTCAGCCATGGGACACCATCAAAATAAGCCCCTATGAGTTGCTATATGGTCAACCCTACCACGTACCACACATTCCAGGAGACACACACACCTAAAAGGAGGGGTCAACTTGAATAATTACTTCGTTTCTCTTGTTAAAACTTCACGGGATTTACAGCAAGCAGTGGTGATCTCCAGACTGACCAACACCAGTGCACAAGTTCCAACCAGGAGACTGGGTCTGCTTGAAAGACTGGGGAAGGTCTCTGCTCCAGTCGAAGTGGAGAGGACCTTTCCAAGTACTACTGACAACTTTAACTGCGCTGAAAGTGGGCCGAGTAAAATCTTGGATATATTATTCCAGAACTAAAAGGGCCGAATCCCCTCGAGTAATCAAAAAATCCAAGATGATTGTTTTGCTATCAAAGTTGTAGAGTATCTACAGATATCCAGGAAATTTGAAAACAAACTCAGATTTTACAACGCACAGATCACGATGACACCTCCTGGGGATCTGAAGAAATCTGGACCAAACTTAATTCATGGTTACTCAGCTGGACTTGGTTAAAACATCTGTTTATAACTGTCACCATAATAATTGCTATGTGTGTTTTAGCTTGCATGATGAGTCAGTGTTATAGCTGTTGTAATGCCTTATGCTATAAAATGAAAAATAGATATTATGAGACCAGTTCCCATAAGGAACTTAGTTTCAAGAAAAGGGGGGACCTGATAAGGACAGTAGAACAGAACAAGACTGTACTCTTATCAAATAGAGAAGTAGATGAGGCTGACAAAACAGAAGCCAAGAAGACACCAAAGAACCGTGTAAGGACATCCGATAAGGGGTGTGACTATGTAAAATAAAATAATCCATACTCATCAAGTAAGCAGGGATAGCTAATGAATATGTAATCAGTGTGCATGATAAAATCTCTGCTTACCCAACACTCAGGGCACTCAATTAATTAGAGGAAGGATCCTTCGAATGACAACGCTCTGCAATAAAGAATGCCTGCTTTCTAACACTCAAAGCTGTGTTAGAAAATTTCTATCTGGCTGATTTCAGTATCTAAACTCCAACTGGCCTTGCATAAGGAGCAAGGTGTCTCACAAGGCCAGTTCTGCAGGGTGTTCAGCACACCGCCATGATGCCATGCAAAAAGCACTTAAACTGCTGCGGTAAAGCACATTGGGTCTAGTTTGAATAGAAAGGGGGGGAAACTGCCAAGTTCCTAAGTAGGGCTCTAATAATAAGAAAATGGAAAATTTAACCTCAGGAAAGATGCAGATTACAATCTTAGCCTTTAATGTTACGAACAGTACTAAAATACTGTGTATCTTCAAAGTAGAAGTCACTTGAGCATTTAACAGCAATTGAAGAGCAGCAAGCCCTACTTTGCTAGAAAAGAATAACATCTTTAATTGAGCTTTTAAAAAGTGACCGGAACTTTACAAGGGTAGATTTGTAGCATTACTTGAAATGAAGACCCTTTAAATAATTTCATGTTATACATCATTAAGCTGAAACATTCAAAACCACGGTAGAGAACAAAGCACAGCAAGATCCAGTGATCTGTCCAAGGTCACCTGAAAATTTTTCTGAGAGGAAAGAAGAGAAACTAATTTTTGACAAATCTCTATGACCTGACCAGAAAGACAGCCTTTCCTCTAACATTTTATCTTGGAGTGATCATATGCGGTGCAAATATTTATGTAAAGGCTATGCTCATCCCTGAAAAAAAATGCAAGCAAGTATCTCCTGAGTTACCCAAGCAAACTATGTACTATAGCAAAACTCAGGTGTACGCAAATCAGAAAGGAATCAGTTTAGTGCTAAGGGTGTGCTCTGGCACTAAAACAGAATGGTATCCTGGGTGGAATAAATGTCCCTATCATATTTATAATGAAGCTAATCAATTTTGGGATTGTAAAATAACCCTGTCCAGAATCTTGATGAACCACATGACATGTCTTCCAAGGACTCTATTGTTAAATATGCCTTTTTTACTGGAATTTCAATAATTAATCATGTTTTGGGGTAGTTTTATTTCTGTATGGCTTACCCTTTGATGATCTAATTTACATTTATAATTATCTACTCCCTTGTGGATTAATTGCTTGTGTTATTTTCTCTATTAATCAGACATCAACATTTGCATTACAGATGACTGTTTGCATTATTTTCACACTACTAAGTCTGGCAGCATGGTACTAATGATAAATACTTCCCTCAGTTCTAGACGTGAGATAGTGAGTCTCAGCCCTTTTAAACAAAGGCATTATTAGGATCTTACCACTCTTCTGAAGCAGCCTGGTCATTCTGTGGTGTTAGCCACACATTTATTATGTCTAAGATTTCTTTTTTTTCTGCAAATCATAAATGTACTAATATTTCACTCACCCACTGCTGTCAAACAAGCCCTGAGCAAAGGGCAGAGGGTTATGAATCTGAGGCCATCACAGACCTTTTTCCTAGATCCCTGTGTACCTTTTAAAGAGTTTCACACTTTCCAGCTACCACTGCAACTCCTTCCCGGGTGTTCCCCACAGCGTTACCTGAAGAACTCCTTTTGGTCAAAACTGCATACTCACACGTGGGAAAAATAAATTATCAGTGCTAGTATAAAACAACACAAATCACTGACCTGAGCTAGGCAACTTGACTGTGCCTGGAGGAGATAAGGAAGTACTCACACACACTGCTCTGTCCATGGGCCAGTGAGGCAGAAACCTTTGCCAGGCGGCTGTGCACAGTCACCTCCTTTCCAGCTCAGCTAGGTCCAAAGGAACACAACCCAGACCCTGCAGGGTGCACCTCTGCTCCCACATGGTGGCACTGCATTCAGCCCTGGTGACTCGCTCATGATTCTCTCCCCGGATGTGACTCGGACACACAGGCCAACAAGGAGAAGAGGAAGAGCCTGGCTACCCCACTGCCCCAACTTTGCTGCTGCATCTTCACTTACCTGTAAGGAATTGGGAGCAATAGCAGCTCCAGTGATGCTCTCCCTGGGCCGCTACTCTGACACAGAGGTTTGGGCATGGTAGGGTTGTTCTTTGCACAGGAACAACGGAGCACTTCACTAGCCCAAAACACTCTCAACATACAAGAATAGACAAGGCCAAACTACATCAGATTATTAAGAGACATGGTTTCTCTACAGAAGCATCCCTGGCCCATCTGGGTCAGCAGTTTCAATAGCAGACTTGCTATCCTCTGAGTAAAGTTTTGCTAAGCTCTGCCAGTTTCCACTTTTACAGCAGCAGAGAACAACTTGGACACACAAAATAGTTAAGTAAGTAAAACACCAGCATCAGGAGCATAAACAAATGGTGCATCACAAGCAAACATGCTGGTAGCCATACTTTATACAGCACAAGATAACATTACCAGCAGATCTGTCACACATATCTGAAACCCCTCACCTGAGGCTCCCTCTTCTCCTTTAACCAGCACTACAACTGCTGCTTTGAAATCTGTCACAGAAGAAGCAGTCCTGTGTTTGCCACAGAGATTTCCAAGATATTTCTTTAATTCTGGGATGGTTAACATTTCCTCATTTTGACTCCAGTCAGACAGAAAGACAAAGAACTCCTCTCCCCGTTGCTATACAGCAACCTTTTCCCTACCTCCTCTCCCCACCCCCCAAAAAAAAAATCCATTCTACCTTATGACACTCCACATCACACAAGCAGGACTGTCAGTTGTGGAGTTCAAGAACAAGTGACTCTTGAGGAGGTGCCTGGTACCTGAACAGCAACACTGACAGGCTGTCTTACAAGGAAAGACAAATTGAAGGAGATCTATTACATCTTAAACTGATTAAGCCCTTTCTAACATGTGTTTGATTCCTTATTCAGCTCTTTCCCTAGGGCCAAAACACAATCTATTCCATTCCCAAACAGCATTATTTTTTTCTGCAGACATAAGGAGGGCTGCTCACAGTGTAAAGTACTTTTTAGGTAAGTAAATGTCTCAAGGTGGTCCTCAGTAAGAATAGCTTCAAATCAACCTGCTCAGCATAAGGCATCTGCAGCAAGACATGAAGTATTAAAGTACTGGCTGATAGAGGCTCAACTAGGCAATAACTCGGAATGTTACTTCAATAATCCATTTATGGGATGCTCTCATTTTCCAGCCCATGAATATAGTTCCCCCCTTGAATTCATGGTCTGGTTAGTAAAGCTGAGCAGATCTATTCATTTTGGACACAAATAATACCTTTGTATCTGCTGGCAGATGTACAGAAAGCTGCTCATTTCACAGCATAAAGCTTTCCATAGATACTTCATTCCTCGTAGCATATTGTTGGAATTATGTCATTCCTGTGTTGTATCAGTTCTTCCCCATCTCTTCATAGCCTTTAAATTACACCTTTGGTCTTGCATCATATTCCTGGGGTCATTAAGTACCTGAACTGTAAATATTCCTATTCTCTGCCACAAGAGAACAGAGAGGAAATTGTGCAAGGCAGGTCAGAGTAGCCTTGTCTAACAAGAAATGAAAGCCTGGACTTGGTGTGCAGCTCCAAAACTTGTGCTACTGAGCTGCCATAATGACATATTACATCCCATTAATCTGTAATTAAACACTGACAGAGACTGTCAATCTAATACCCCATTCACCAGAACTAAATGTACCATTTCTGTTCCCAACACCGTTCCTATGACTAAAACTCTTCAAAATAAAGTTAAATGTGAGATTTAATGGAGCGAGGAAGAGTCCAAATTCTGAATTAAGAAGGAGCGAGATTACCATGTTTATAGCCTCATCACATCTGTGACTGTAAAGCCTGAGAAAACAAAATGTATCTGCAGGAATATGTGCAAGCACAGAAATCATTTGCTAACACCTATAGCAAGCTCCTAGTTTGTTCTCAGAAATCCCCCCGGTACAACCAACTTTGTGCTATCTGTATGTGCTCACTACTTCTGAGAGACACAGTTCTCCTCAGTGCTCAGTGTCTGAAGTGCTCTTTGGTATCCATTACACCTGCCCCCAAAGCACACCACATGCCCCCATGGTTCACCTTACTCAGCTTGGCAGAACGTATCAAGGTCAACGCTATGACACACGCACAGCTGAGAGACAGGAGTGCTTGAACATCGCTGCAGGCTTTAGATGAGACACAAGCTAGAGAAAAGCACAGTCCGGGGGATGGAACACAGGCTGAGACTCCCTGTCTCCTCTGTTGAAACTGCAGAAAGACATTCCCTTTACACACTGTAGTGCCACCGAGTTACTGTCCAGTGGTTGCTGCTGTCACTCTGCTGGTGGGAGTATTTGTGCAAGCGCTGCCAGGTCTGCTTTGGGTAAAACCCATCAGGACAGATCAACCCAAAAGCTGCAAATTGTTTATAATAAACTGATAGATTCAGCCTCCCGCAGACTGCCCTGCTGTCAGATCTCTGTGGAATCGTCACCGGCTCTGAAAAGCACTGACGGGTAGTGACATTCTAGCTGACACAGCTGGCACCAGAAGGGGACATCTGGTGAGAGCTGGAGGCCTCATTCCAGGAAAACATGACTGCTCAGGGGGAAAAGAAGGAGGTTCCCAAGTGCAGTTCTGAGTGGAAACTTTATCAACACAACTGCTGTCTTAAATGACACCATGAGGCTACGAGCTCTCCCAGACTGTGGGGCTGCTCCAGGGCTGGACCCAGAACAGCATCCAAACTAGTTCTCTCTGTCCCCTGCAGCCAGTGCAGACACACTTCAGCTGAGCGTGACTTCTCCACTCTACAACAGGCACACGAAATAGCTGGACTGAAGCACTTTCTGGCCTAGATGCTTTAATTTTAGACAGCTAGAGACCGATGAGATGAATGCCGCTTTGATGAACTGAGCCCTGCCGTGATGGGACTCAGCATTCAGGGCTGCAGCAGAATATGTACATATGTACAATAAGTCACTGAGTGACTTTAGGCTTCCTTCCCAAACACATTACAACACTAATTTCAATTTCGGTGCTACTCAACAATTTATACAGCTCTTTATTTTTCGAAAGCATTAAAGAATTTTAAAATTCCAAACCAAATAAAGAATCACAAACACACAAATGACCTCAATGTTCTTCATGATGTGCCAATCCCGCAGCATTAAAAAGCACAAGCAGCCACTCCAGAAGAGCATGGGAACACCTAAATGCTGGGTTTGAGACTGCTCCTGCCCTTCCTGCTCTCACACAACTGGTAACTCTCAGTTCCCACCCACATCCAGGTGAGAACTCAGAAGTTAAGTGTTTCTTGTGATAGGACTGTCACTTTGGCAATGGCACAAACGCTGTTGCAGGCAAAATTAACCCCAGTAAATGAGTCTGCTGACAACACTTGGTTATCTGAACAGCTGTGTTCTTTCTCCCTTTTAACCAGCCACAAATCTCAGTTTTTGCTGGGTTTGGTTTGGTTTATCTTTTAACCTCAGTATTCACAAAACAAATATATGAGCTAGGCATTTAGGGCTTGCAGAAGCACCTGCAATACTTGGCAAGCAAATTTTCACACACTTGCGGTGCTTGCAACTGTCTGGTCACTTCAAGTGCCGTGGTCAGAGTTCAGCATCCACCAAACTGCTGACAACTAAGGAACAACCAGACATGCCATGCGGCCAGGCGTGGGCATCTCAGCCACTGGGCATCCAAACTTAGAAGCCTTTCACGAGCCTGAGTCAGGGAGCTGATGTTTGGGGAGTGAATGCAGCATAGCAAATAAATTAGTACTTTGTCATGAGGAAAACAGAGAAACATCCAGAAAATAAAGACCCAGACTACAATGGCCCTAATGTATAGCTTACAAACAAAATCAAAAGTCACCCAACTCCTAGCACAATCCATACTGAAAGCATTAGCAACAAGGACACTGTCAGCTTAATAAACATTTTCAGAATTAGCACACTGAATTAATTGGGTGCATATTTTCAAAATCTGTATCATTCACCAGGAAAAACAATGCCCATTTGGATGTGGATCATGTACATGGCTACTTTGTCCTGCCTGCAGGGCCACAGCTGGAAGGCATGGCAGGAAGTACAAAGAACATCACTCATGTGATGATGTAACAGCATTGCTGTTACAAAAAATTTACAGATCACAGCATTTAGCACTTGCAGGACACTGCATGAGTCCTTGATGTGAAGTGAGCAGCTCCTCCAGCTCTATTATTTTTAGGTCTGCTAATTTAACCAGAGTAGGACCCTGAAGCAAAATACTTCCTAATTATCTGATTTCGAGATTTTTTTTCTCCTCAAGGGACTCAAAAAGGTATTTTCCTCCATCTTAAGACATACCTGTGCCCACTACATTCAAGCTCTCTCATTTCTTGTTCTTCAACTTCTGTAATGTTCTCAGTTTTCTTCCAGTGTAATTTTTTATTCTGCATACCAAAGGGCCATACAGGAGAAAAAGTGAAAAGGCTGGAGAGGCAAAACTCATAAGGAAAGTGCGTGGTGATTACTTTAGGTGTGAAAGAGGAACAATGGAGGAGTCAATGTCTCAACACACACAAAAGTTTATGAAGGTGAATGCATTTTTATGTGCCCTCACAACCACACTGTGGACCTCCCACTCCTGCCAACACAGCATAAAGGTCAAAAGAGAAATTAAATTCAAGATACATTCTTCTGAGAATTTTTCTTTTTTTTTTTTTTAACAACCTCATGATTTAGTTTGATCTCTTGAGATCAGCAACGTTTTATGGAATCCAACTCCTGTCTCCACGTAACTGAGGGCAGCTTCTACCCCCTTCACATCAACAACAGCATCTTAGAGAAATGTCTGGTTGAGAGATGCATCCCTTCTGACTGCAACTAAGCCAGCAAGCTCCTCTCTCCTATTTGCAAGTGCAAAAGACCACAAGTCTCCCCTTTGCATCCAGCATAAGACCCCTGCAAGAAATGCAATGTCTGCACATGCAGGGTAGGGTACCATAAGGAAAACGGAGCAGATTCAGACGTTGTCGGAGTACTTTGTATTAGTGGTGAAGAGGAGAAGGCTGAAGAGGCAGGCTGCTTTCATTAAAAACCCTCTTAGGGTGCTGGACACCCAAGCAGGTGGAGATGTGAAGCCAGCACTGAGCCTCAAGCTGCTGCATTGGTCATTTAAATGAGGCAGCTTAGCTACAGCTGCAGCTCACAGCTGCAGTGCACAGCACTGTTCAAGAGCCAGACCTGCTCAGTTTGACATTAAACCTCCTTCTCGCTGTGCTGGGTTAGCCTTGGCTAAGAGCCAAATGCCCTCCCAGGCTCTCATTCACTCTCTCTTNGGACTCTTCTTCTGAGAATTTTTCTTTTTTTTTTTTTTAAGAACCTCATGATTTAGTTTGATCTCTTGAGATCAGCAACGTTTTATGGAATCCAACTCCTGTCTCCACGTAACTGAGGGCAGCTTCTACCCCCTTCACATCAACAACAGCATCTTAGAGAAATGTCTGGTTGAGAGATGCATCCCTTCTGACTGCAACTAAGCCAGCAAGCTCCTCTCTCCTATTTGCAAGTGCAAAAGACCACAAGTCTCCCCTTTGCATCCAGCATAAGACCCCTGCAAGAAATGCAATGTCTGCACATGCAGGGTAGGGTACCATAAGGAAAACGGAGCAGATTCAGACGTTGTCGGAGTACTTTGTATTAGTGGTGAAGAGGAGAAGGCTGAAGAGGCAGGCTGCTTTCATTAAAAACCCTCTTAGGGTGCTGGACACCCAAGCAGGTGGAGATGTGAAGCCAGCACTGAGCCTCAAGCTGCTGCATTGGTCATTTAAATGAGGCAGCTTAGCTACAGCTGCAGCTCACAGCTGCAGTGCACAGCACTGTTCAAGGGCCAGACCTGCTTAGTTTGACATTAAACCTCCTGCTCGCTGTGCTGGGTTAGCCTTGGCTAAGAGCCAAATGCCCTCCCAGGCTCTCATTCACTCTCTCTTCGCAGCAGGATATGGAGAAATTAGTAAGAACAGGAATGAGAAAGCTTGTGGGTTGAGATAAAGACAGGAAGATTGCTTATCAATTACTGTTGCAGGCAAAGCAGGCAAAACAGATGTGACCTGATGAAAATTACTTATTGCCAAGTAAAACAGATGCAGGTAAAGAGAAACAAAACCACAAACATTAAGATAGCATCTTTCCTCTCCCCTCTCCCAGGCTCAAATTCACTGCTTTTCTCAAGACTCCACCCCCCACCCCAAGCAGCACAGGGGTTGGGGACTACGGTCATAGAATCATAGAATGATTTGGGTCAGAAGGGGACTTTAAAGATCATCTAGTCCAACATCCTGCAATGAGCAGGGACATCTTCAACTAGACCAGGTTGCTCAGAGCTCCGTCCAACCTGACTGAATGTCTCCAGGAATGGGGTGCCCACCAACTCTCTGGGAAACTTCTTCCAGTGTTTTAGCATCCTCATCACAAAAAAACTTTTTCCTTGTATCTAGTCTGCATCTGTCCTCTTTCAGTTTAAAACCACNGCTCCCTCTCTTCTTTCTCACTTTTTTCCTCCCCTCCTCCTCTGCCTGTATGATGTTTTTTGCCCTTTCTTATATATGTTTTAACAGAGGCACCACCAACCCACCTGATGGGCTGACTTTTGGCATGCAAGTGCTTCCCTGTTCATTTCTGGAAAGTAAATTAGATAATCTGAAATAAAGCAACCTAAAATAGACAAAAGGTATTCTAAAAGATTTCAAGACAGTAAGAATACTTTCCTTTAAAAAAAAAATATATATATACACTTTGGGGTTTTATTAGTTTTGCCCCTGTCCATAATTAGAATGTGGTAGATATACAGTGCTGACTGCCAATCAGGTTTTAAAATAAACAAAAATGAATTAGAACCATATTTTTCTTTTCAGGAACACAACCTGCCAGAGGACTACAGCTGTTCAATTGGCTCAGACCAGATAACTGAAACACACGGTCCCTGGGACACACACCATNCTGTCCTCTTTCAGTTTAAAACCACATGGCTCTGTCCTTTTGGGGTAAGGTAATCCAGTAATGATAACAGTAATAATTAAAAAATACTAATATTCCTGTAACTATAACAGGTCCTAATAAATAGTCTACCCCCACCTTTTTATAAGGCCTTTAGGTATTGAAAGGCTGCAGTAAGGTCTCCCTAGAGCCTTCTCTCCTCCAGGCTAAACAGCCCAAACTCTCTCAGCCTGTCCTCACAGAAACAGTGCCCTCAGATCATTTTTGTGCCCCTTCTCTGGACCCGCTTCAACAGGTCCATGTCTCTCCTGGACTGAGGACCCCAGACCTGGATGCAGAACTCCAGGTGGAGTTCTGCATAAGAGAAGAGCAGAGAGCCAAGATCACCTCCCTCATCTGGCCACACTTGTTTTGATGCAGCCCAGGACAGGATTGTCTTCCTGGGATGCAAGTGCACACTGCTGGTCATATTCAGTTTTTCATCCGCCAAGTCCTTCTCAACAAGGCTGCCCTCAGTCCCTTCATCCCACACAGTCTGTATCGATACCAGGGGAACATCCATCGGCTCGCAGGAGTTGTCCACAGGCTGCAAGCAATACCTGTATAGCATGGAGCAGCCACTCCTTCTTCTTCCCTGATATTGGTGCTCCCTCTCTTCTTTCTCACTTTTTTCCTCCCCTCCTCCTCTGCCTGTATGATGTTTTTTGCCCTTTCTTATATATGTTTTAACAGAGGCACAACCAACCCACCTGATGGGCTGACTTTTGGCATGCAAGTGCTTCCCTGTTCATTTCTGGAAAGTAAATTAGATAATCTGAAATAAAGCAACCTAAAATAGACAAAAGGTATTCTAAAAGATTTCAAGACAGTAAGAATACTTTCCTTTAAAAAAAAAATATATATATACACTTTGGGGTTTTATTAGTTTTGCCCCTGTCCATAATTAGAATGTGGTAGATATANAAAAGTTTTCATTTGAAAAGATGTTCCTACGCACCATCCAGTCCTCCTCCCCATGGGAAGCCTGTTCACAGCACAAATTGCAGTGGCTGCAGAGAGACAACCTTTATAAAAATGAAAAAAACAGGCATAAAACCTAGGCCAGTGTTGAGGCTTCCCCTCTGCCCCCAAAAAGGCATTTACCCCAGAAACTCCACTTCTCCTAAGTGCAAGGCTACAGCTGTTCCAAACAAAGACAAGCCATCATTGTGTTCCAAAGAAGCATTTCAAGAAAATTCAAAGCAGCATCTTTTCAAACTCCCATCTTTGCTTGCTTAAATCCCCTATAATCCCCATTCATGCTCAAAGGTCCCAAGCCCTATGGCTGAGCCCTATATGTATAGGTGAGGCTGCCGAGGTGGTCCAAAGCTCACCAAACATGAACTTATGACATAGCCACCATTAATGGAAGGGCTACCTGGGGAAAGAGCCCAACACCAGCGAATTTGTGCTTTGTATGTTCTTCCACTGTCAGACATCGTGAGTGAAATAACAAATGACATATGCAGGATACTGTATTTAAATGCCCTTTCCTCTGCCTGCTCCTTATCTTCCTTTTCTCAGCACACAGAGTAATTCATCAGAGCGCAATCCTGGGAGGTTTTGATTCCAACACTTCAGTTTACAGCAAAAGCTCAGCAGTTTTGGCAAGTACTCGTACGTGTGGACAAGCAGACCATGTCAGGAAGAGCCTAAGCCCTTGACTCAGCAAAGTCTGGCAGGGAATGCTCAGCACCTCCCTGTAGAGAAGCCAAGCAATCAGGCTCAGGGTTTAGCATAGGACTGGGGTATCCATGCTTCAAAAACCCTGTCTGGCTTGGGGCAACTCAGTCCCTCTCCCTTGTGCCCTAACTCCCCACTGTGAGCCAGAGAACCTGATCTCTTCTCCTGTACCAGGCTGATGTGACAGTGCACTGGAGGCTGGACGCTGCTCACACAACAGTTACAGGGGCCCTGTCAGTGCTAAGGAGACACAGAGCCAGCAAACCTTTGGAGGAGGGAAAGAACTTAAGAAGATTAAAGAGCACGAAGTCTGACTAGAAGCCAAAGCGAACCACACTCTTAAATCACTTAAGCACTTCTGAAAACTGTTCCTTGATTCAAAGGTTTAAGCACCGTTTGTCTCCCACTTTAAAGAATAAAGACCAGCAAAGAGCAATGGACCTGATACAATTCAGTGCTGCTGAGACATCTGCTGAATACATATTTTTCGTGCAAGGATGACGACAAATAAGTGCCATCAGTACAAAAGGATGATGAGGTAACAACAGAGAAGTATTTTAAGACTCCTACCTATCCCTCTTTTTCTCAGCATAATGTTAATAATTTACTGTACAATGTTAAAATACTGAGCCCTGAGATATTCGGTCAATAAACATGACCGATGAGGAGAATTTCATCTTGTGAAATAAATAAAAACTATTACCCTGTTTACATTTGGCAGCTCAGGCCTATAACTCTGTGATGTTCAATTAACCAACAGCTTTGAATGGGCATTAGCACCTTAAATAATCCGTGGCACTGCACACAGAACACTGCTATTAATTTTCTTACCATGGTGCAAGCTTCCAAAAAAACAATAAAACAAACCAAAAATAAACAAAAAACCCCAACAACATCAAGTTGATTTTCTGGGCAATTTTTTTGTCAAAAACAGTAACACAAAAATGTCTCTACACAGTAGATCCTATCCATGACATCAGAACAAGAATCCAAAATACCTCACCTGTATTCAGCAGACCAAAGGGTTTTAGGTAATAAACTGCCTTTGAATTACTTAATTACTTTGAATTACTTAAGCAGCATGAGCTGTGGCAATGATTCTGGAGCAACACTGAATCCATGCTCTTTGGAGTGTGTTCTAGGTCCACTTTTAGCAGACAGTTCTTTTAGTTTGTGGATGTTTGGAGTNTGCTATTAATTTTCTTACCATGGTGCAAGCTTCCAAAAAAACAATAAAACAAACCAAAAATAAACAAAAAACCCCAACAACATCAAGTTGATTTTCTGGGCAATTTTTTTGTCAAAAACAGTAACACAAAAATGTCTACACAGTAGATCCTATCCATGACATCAGAACAAGAATCCAAAATACCTCACCTGTATTCAGCAGACCAAAGGGTTTTAGGTAATAAACTGCCTTTGAATTACTTAATTACTTTGAATTACTTAAGCAGCATGAGCTGTGGCAATGATTCTGGAGCAACACTGAATCCCTGCTCTTTGGAGTGTGTTCTAGGTCCACTTTTAGCGGACAGTTCTTCTAGTTTGTGGATGTTTGGAGTTTGCGTTTTTCCTTCAACTAGAATTATCTGCAAAATAGTCTTTTTAGCCTCAAACTAGTGGCTCTTACTAAGCAGTGGAGCTCTAGCTCTGGTGGCAGCTATGTGGACAGTCATGAACAGTCCCAGCTCTTCAGAGCTGCTTGCTAGCCCTGAAATCCCAGGATTTCTGTTTAAATGTAGGCATGGAGAACACGAGTGCTTACACAGCCTTCAATAGAAGGCAGAGCCAGGACAGAACTAAACTGGATTATATTATGAAGATGGGACACACCAGGAATGGCTCCTCCCTGTAGAATCTCAAGCTGCAGAGGGAGGTAGGGACAGAATAAACATGGCACTAATATCTTCCTTCCGCAGTTTTTGTGTGACCTTTGGTAGATCTCAGCAGACATCTCTCCCATCTGTGCTAGTTCCAGTGTACCTTTTGTGCTTCCAAGACAGCCAGGCGGGACAAAAGCAGAAGTCAAAACATCTGTCAGCCTGTGCCGCTACAGACAAGAGTGGCTTTTTGCGTGAGAGACCACAGCACCACAAAAGCATTGGCAGGAGGCCTAGATCTGCCAGACTCTGTAGCTGGCTGTGTGAGAGGGACAGATCTGACAAGGGCAAACATTTCCAGGACACGAGCTGCAAACACACTAATGGGCTTAGGGACAAAAACCAGTCGCCCAGGAATTGCACTGAGCAATAGGGGGACAACTCTGAAAGGGAAAGATGAAGCTGCGGGAAGATGAAAGGGAGCAGGAGGGCTGGAGCTATGCAGAACAAGACTGGCAGCGTATCTGGGATTTAAAATTAGCCTTATGCTGATCTAACCAGTCTTGACTGCATTTCAGCTCTCACACAAACACCCTGATGCACTTGGCCAAGGACAACCCCTGCTGAGGGCGTGTAAATCAGACAGCAGCACGTCCCCCACCTTTTCCTCCTGCCTGTCACCCTGCAGCCATCGGTCCCAGCACACAGCAGCTCCTGCTGGAGGAGATTCCCAGAAGCAAAAGTGACCAGGGACAAGGCTGGTGAGCAGGAGAGAGCTGGCCGTGTGTCTGCCTCATGCTCCTTTCTCCAGGGTACACTCTTAGTCTTGAACAATAGGAAAATCCCCCACATGCCCTTCTCCCTTCCTCTGCCAGCCAAGACCATAAACCAACCTTGTCTGAGTTGCATAAGCAGCCACCAGGCCACAGTGCATCCATCTGAGTCCACATAAGTTCTTGCACTGCTGATAAACAATAAAAAGAATAAAAATATTGTTCTGCATATGCAAGGAATAAAACACTGAGACAGCAATCTTCAGGCAGCAATGCATCCTCTTCCCTTCTTCTCTTTCCTGGCCCTATTCCTGTTGTACTTTCATGTGCCTATCACTGCAAACAAAAGATGTATGCCAAGCTAATGAAAAGTCTGAGCTGTGGTATGTGGGTGTATAAATGAACCAGCACGGCCCCTATGCGCATGGAGTAATTGCAGGAAACACATTTCCAGACCTGTCAGGAGTCATTTGTTTTAGAAAGAATAAGAGATAGCTGACTTATTTTCCCCTTCAAGCAGGAAAGAAATAAAAATTAAAAAAAAACCACCAGAAAGAAAAAAGATAGAGAGAAAAAAAATGTATTAATAACGAAAAGGTAAGGAAACATTTCTGATGGGTGCTCTCCTTCCTATCATTATTAGTGTGATGGATTTGCTGGGAGACCCCAGCTGCTTGTACAACCTGGTGCTGTACAACAGAGGGCTCGATGCAGTTCCTCCCTGGCAGTATGACAGGAATAAACAAGAGAGAAAAGAAACACTCAGGGGAATAGAGAGATCTGCCCGAGGTGGCACAACAGATCTGCAGCAGAGTCAGAAATCCTGGCCACAGGAAATCCAGATTTCCTATATATACTTTAGTGCTGCTCTGCTTTCCTACAGTATCTCCAGAACTGCCTGATCTCCTCACAAAGGCTGCCTGAGCTCCTGATAATACCACAGAAGCTGAGAGAGCAAAAATCCAAGCCATGGTGAGGGACATGGATGCCTTCTGTATCCTTATGAGGTCCAGGTATGTTCCCAATTCGCCTGTAAGACCAAATGACTTGGCAGGTTCAACTAGTATTTACACGAGTTCGGCACTCCCCTCCTCAGTGCCCGGCCCCCGCTGGAGGTAATTTCTCTCAACATCACTCTCTGGGCCAGGCCATCCAGCCAGTTTTTTACCCAGTTAACATTCTACTAATCCATAACTGTTCTTAAGAGGCAGTGAGTATCTCTGATCCTACTGGAAAGCACTGTGAATTTTCATTGCATCCTCTGCCATTTCAAGGATCAAAAGATCACTCCCAAGTCCAACACTCCTGTTCTGCACTCTCTGCGTGTGGTCAGAGCACACGTCAGGGCTAAGGAATGAGCTGTCATCACACCAGCTACGCTTTGGCTTAGACAGAAACACCTCCTGACTTCCAGCTCCGAGGGCTCAGGTCAGCATCTGCTCCACCAACAAAGCAGGGGCACCCAGGGTGATGAAGGTTTGATACACGCTGATGAAATCAGGTTGGAGATACAAATGAACTCTTCCACTTATGGCTCCTCGTTCTTCTTCAGAGGGTGGGCTGAACACGGACGCTTGCAAGCCTCTCGATAACACACAGACATGCATAGATACACAACTAGCACAAGCAAAGCACATTTGTTCCTTTTGATTCCAAGTTCCTAGGTTCATTCCCCAGGGATGACCCTAATCAGGGTCATGTCCTTTTGTTTTAGGGAGAAACAGAATTCAAAAATTCCCATCTGACCATGCTCTAAGAAGATAAACAACTTAGCAAAGCCGTGCAAAGAAGTAGTCAACTGAAAGGTAATTTGTGTTCTGAATTAATTTCATGAGGGCAAAGGATTCTTTTTCAGTGCCTTGAAGTATTAGGTTGGAATTCTTGTTGGCTCTCTAAGAGATCGCAATAGATCACAGTACTTTTCAGATCCAGGCTTTAAGCAAGCCAGAGGTAGGGTAGCCCCAGGACAAAATTACAAAATCAGACAGTCATGATCTGGAGAGGTGCCTGCTCCCCACATCCTGGGTTACTCATGATCATCTACAATTACATCCCTATGTATTGGGGATGCTCATGGATTCACTCTCAGTACTGGTCTATGGATAAGTTGCCATTTGAAGCCCCTGATCTTTATGGTGCTCCTGCTCCCTTGAAAGTCACCACTGATGCTGGCAGTTGTTTTCTGAGGTGCATCTAAAAAGGCAGAATTAGCCAGAATAGTAAACTGTATGCCCACCACATGTGAAGAGCCAAGAAAATCAATCGTGTTGCAGGAAATCCCCTTGGCTTTTTATCAACACTAGTACTGAACGCTGGGGAGCCACTCAGCAGCTTCCTGTTGCCTTGCTGGGATTTTCTACAGGTTGCAAGGGACTGATTTATAAAAGCCTCCATGCCTAACTTAAATAAGGAATACACCATAAGCAACTTGGGAGCAGGCAGACATATTTACTGTCTCAGGTAAAAGCTTTTACCTTTAGATGCCTCAACAGTTTCAATACCTTTATCAGCCTACACCCACGAAGTCAAGTAGTACTGCCTTCCTCATCTCATTTCTGACAACCAGAGCAACCGAGAGGCCATTTGAATTATACAAGGCCACCTGGGAAAACCCAAGGCAACGTAAAAATATTGGATTGGTGTTCTTGCATTGCCAACACTACAATTGTTCTCCTGAGGCTGTTTTGTCACAGAATCATTCAGGTTGGAAAAGGCCTCTAAGATCACTGAGTCCAACTGTTAACCTGCCACCACTGTGTTTACCTTTAAACCACTGTCCCCAAATGTCACATCCACATGTTTAAATTTTAAACACATCTACTGAGAACACATTTTTGAATACTGTCTATTAAGTAACTCCCACAAAGGGGCTCCCAGGCAGTAAAGCTCTACTATAAGAAAGAGAATCTATTTAAAGTGCAGCAGAAACACAGGACTTCCACCCAATGTGATTCACTTCCAGTGACAGAGTGATGCTGTGCATTCTCCAATAGAAAGTCCTCAACGGAGGTTTCTTCAGGATTCCCACTGCTGCCCAAGAGCCTAACTCTAATACACCAGCATGAACAAACAACACAGGTTTCAGTTCCCCCTCTGCCCCCACACACACTCACCCAGTCTCTCTCTCTCACACAGATACATTTACTTACTTTCAATAATAATAGTAATAATAATAATAATAGTAGTAGTAGTAGCAACAACCACAACAACATAGCCAGAGTTCTCCAACAATCTTCACAAAGGATAGCTTTATGCAACTGTTCCCAGGTCACTGCAAAACACAATCTGAAACCAGCCAATACCGGATTTTCCCTGTCTGACATGAAATCCTTGATTCTGTCTTCTTTTTACATCTGCCAAATATTACTGATACAAGGGAAAAGGGAAAGAATGAGGAATAAGACTTTTATTTGTATCAGCTGACAAGGACTCATTTCTGGAACCCTTTCAGGGTAAAGTTTTGATTATAAGAATAAAGAACATAACCAAGCCTACATAGTCCTCACCCACCTCTTACTCTTTCCCCTCCTTTTTCAATCCGCTGACTGCAGATCAGGGAAATTACTGTTTTTACTTTATTAGAGCAAGACCTGGAGGACTTGGAAAAGACCACAGCACCATCACACAGGAAGGGCACAACATTCAGTACACCACTAGAAGAGAAGGCAAGTGGAATGCAAGGTGTGCTCCTAAGTAGCCCTCCTACCTTCGGGTTCATGCTGCCTCTCTAAAACTCTTCTTTTTTATACTACATAATTTTGTACTTCCTTAGAGGCAGGGATTTTTTTTCATACACACTTCACCACTATTTGCTGCTCTGAGATCAAACCTGTCCTCTTCTGCCATCATTCTCCAGTATTTCTCATTTGTCCCCCTCACCCTCATCCCAGTAATTTTCTTATCTCATATCTCTTCTGCTCAACTTTGATCCTGTGCTGCTCTATGCACTCCAAATGACCTCAGAAAGCTTGCCAGTACTCTACCCTCTTGAGGCTGTTTCTTCTGTGTAATACTCTTTTCTCAAGAATCTGATTTGCAAAGCAGCTGAACTACCACCACTCCAGCAGGTTTCCAGGGAAGCTACAGGGAGCTCAATGCTTCAGGGACAAGCAGTTTCATTTGTTCAACTACATAACCAGAGTCCAGCTTCGTAGCCACTGTGTGGTTCATTTCTGTCTGCATGCTCAATTGGGAGTCAGAGCTCCCACTGAGATCCTACCTTTGTCTCCGTCTTACTGATTCTGGGTAAGCACCTGAACTTTTCTTGCTCTGTTCCATCTGTAGAGCCGAGGTGATTGCACCTCCTTCACGGAAATGCTGCAGATTCACCTCATCTGAGTTCGCCGTGCTCTGAGCTCTTCAGATCAAGGGTGCTGGAAAGCACACGCTGCTACAGTTACAGGAGATGTGCTTTTGCACGATCACAAGCTGAAAAGCAATCAACCATCGAGGACAACGGTGCTTTCCTGACACTCCTGTCCTTTAACATTTCCCACTTTGAACACAGTCATGTTCATATTTCATTTCTTCTTTGCTTTCCCTCTCTTGCTGTTTGAAGCGAGCCTCTAGGCACAGCCTTTTCTGATTAGAGCAAAGAGAGAGACCTCACTTCACTATGACCTACTATCCCAGACAGCCTTTGCCAGCAATCCAGTCATCCAAGGAAACACTGGAAAGCACTGCTTGTGCCACTACTATCAGGGAAATAAGCAACAATCTCCAACAGCCACAGGGAAGACGGCCACACAAATTAAATTACAGTTTCCACCACACAAAATAAAAAGAAGAACATTCCTGAAAATCCTTACACCTGAGCCAAATTTTCTGCCTGCAGGAAGATTCCACAAGGCAATGAAACTACCCAGAAGTTTAAAGTTACTGTTATGTATAATTACTTGCATTCCAGCTCTGGCATTGCAGAGCTTCTTTCACATCCACGCACACAAACCAAGACATAAACCAGGCTTGCCCACTGGAGGAGAAGTCCACATGCACGTACCAAACACATTTCTGGTCTGGAAAGGGACACTTAGTATTTTCTACCTTATTCTTGTACTCACTACCTCCAATCAAGTTGAACATGCTAGCTCAAATATAAGCACGTGCAATAAGAGACAATTCCCGTATCTGGAAACTTGTGAGAATCCCTCTAGTTTCTGTGAGGTAAAGCCCAGGCATGCAGGTGACTGAAAAGGAGGTTCTTCTTTCCTTGCCTGTGAATAAAGTGTAGCCTGCAGTGCCCAGTGCTAACTGACCAACCCAGAAATCTGCGTAACAACCACAGCTCTGTGTGTGTGCAGACCCTAAACACATCAGGGTAAAGAGAAGGTAAAAGCAGGAAACACTGAAAGTGGCTGGTAAGAAAACTGAAAAAGGACAAAACACAAAGAGGCACGGAGCAAAGATTATCCTTGGGAAAGGGTACTTGAAGGAAAAATATCCAAAAAAAACCCTCACCTCAGCCACACGACATCTTAAATGTTTGTCAGCATAACTGTTGGACTTAAACTAAAAATATATTACTGGCTTCTTCCCAGCTGCCTTCTTTTGGTAAAGTTTACTTGGGCTAATTCCTGCGCCTTTCTCCTTTCCTGCTGTTTGTAACAGCAGACGATGATGAGCTGGACCCTCTCTTTGATGCAGATAAGGCTTCATTTATGTGTCACCTAAGGTCACTTGCATTTGCCCAGTCCTGTATCTCAAGGGTTTCAATTAATCATTGCCAGCTCAGCCGGAGACTGGGATCATCCATTTGCAATGGCTGCGAGTCTGGTTCGGAATCTCAATGCAGGCCAGCTCTTGTCAAGCCTTCCCCTGGTGCACATGCATAAAGGACTAGAGAGATACCCACATCTGTGATCACTGCCCATGCACCTCCAGCAAGGCCAATGTTTTGCTTCCCAGTCTTCGTGGAGAAGAAAATACACACAATGCCTCTCTGCTGTGTATTAAACTGTGCTATCCAGGAAGGAGGCTGGGTATCGCAGGGCTGATTGCACTGATTTGCAACAGCAAAATGCTCAGTTGTGCTATATACTGAGAGCATATGATGGATCTGCATGTGCTGCATGATTTGCTTCAAATTTGTGCCCAGGTAGACACTGGCTATAAGGTCTTATGCAGGATAAGTCAGAAATACTGAGCTTCAACGTGGAAATTCTAGTGCCTAAAACACCCACATTTGAGCATGCAAATCCCTTTCTTGGATTTTTTTTAGAACTGGCACAGATCCATTCCTCTCCTTGGGGTAAATTCTTAAGGATTCAATCAGGCAAGATGGAAAATGCTGCTCAAAGCCATCAGATTACAACCTTCACTCTTAGCAGATTTCCCTTGTACCAGGTCGCTCTACTCAACTCCCAGTGCTCCAGATTTCAACACCTGTTCAGCTGTTGCACGCACCGTCCAGACANCACTGATTTGCAACAGCAAAATGCTCAGTTGTGCTATATACTGAGAGCATATGATGGATCTGCATGTGCTGCATGATTTGCTTCAAATTTGTGCCCAGGTAGACACTGGCTATAAGGTCTTATGCAGGATAAGTCAGAAATACTGAGCTTCAACGTGGAAATTCTAGTGCCTAAAACACCCACATTTGAGCATGCAAATCCCTTTCTTGGATTTTTTTTAGAACTGGCACAGATCCATTCCTCTCCTTGGGGTAAATTCTTAAGGATTCAATCAGGCAAGATGGAAAATGCTGCTCAAAGCCATCAGATTACAACCTATGTTCATTCTTAGCAAATTTCCCTTGTACCAGGTCGCTCTATTCGACTCCCAGTGCTCCAGATTTCAACACCTGTTCAGCTGTTGTCACACACCGTCCAGACACACAAGGCAACAAGCAACAATTTCACAGATTTCAATACTCGCTGCTGAAGAATTAATATTAACTTAGTTGATTAGCATGGTGAGGAGGGACAGAGAAGGAAAAAGGGGAGAGGAAGAAAAAGTGTGCAGAAAGTAACAGCATGACAAGGCTGACATTTCTTTCCTAGGTTGTCTTTTCTTCTGCTGCATGGGCTTCTAAGCATTTGTGTATATTGAAAACATAAGTGAGCACAAAGTAATGCTATCCAGGAAGAAATCTGGTGAAGCGTGACATATTGGTTTCCTACTAAAGATTGTCATCATACCACATTCACCCAGGGAGCAAGAAAATTGCCTCTAAGAAGCAGCTTAGTAAATATCAAGGCAGTACCATTCACTCATAAACTAGCCCCACTTCCATGGAGAGAAAAACCATGCTTGAGGAAGAGGCAGGATTATAATTCAAATTAAAAAAAAAAATCAAAACCTAATGCTCACAGAGAATAATCTATCCCTCTGTGAGGAATTCGTTTGAAAAGCAAAGCCATAATCTGACACATCTGCAATGACTTTCTGAAAGCAAAAAGAGAAGATATTTGAAGAATGCTTTGACCTATGTCATCAGGAAAGGCTAATGTTGAGAAAGTCACTTGATAAAAATTGGCTGGTGCTGTCTCAATTCTCAGCTGAGCAGCAGACCTGGAGTGCAACCCCGAATTTGACACTCCCCTGATAGTGCTGGCCCACATCCTTATCGTGGCCTGCAACACACCCCGCTTCTCCTGATGATTTTTTTCCCCCTCAGAAAGTCATCTTAATAAGGAAAAAACTAGAGGACTATTAGAGAAGCTGTCAACAAAGAGTCCTGACTACACTACATCCCGGGTACTGAAGCACTACCAGCACTAACACTGCTTACTCATTTTAGTTTAGGCTTTTAGTTCACTGCTTTTTGAAAATGGTGACTTAAAACCACTCCACCTCTTCTCCCAGCCCACAGCCAGGCCCACGACTCCCAGGGGGTGCCGGGTCAGCTCTTAACAAAGCAAAGTACAAATAGGATCAAGGAACTGAGGCAACTTCAAAAAAAAAAACCCAACACCTTCCTACTACCTGCCCCTGCCTCCCTGCAAATGTATTTTCTGTTGTTTTTTCTCTAAAAAGGTGAGCCAAGTTGGAGCCCTGAGAAAGGTGGCAGCATGTGCAGTTGCACAGAACAATGGATGGAGATGCTGCTATGCCTTACAGGTGCAAGATAGTGCAGCAGTAGCTAAAACAGGTATTGCTGTCAAAAAAACTGTATCACAGAACCACGGCCTTAATAAAGTAGTGGTTTACACTCATTTTCCAAAGGCTTTGATGACTAAACAAGTGGCAAGACCAGGTACAAAGACTACTTGTCCTCTTTTGTCATGATGATTGATGATTATGTTAAAGTTAATGGTACTTTATGCACCCATCAAAATATTATCCCCCCCAGGGGATAACAACGTGGCAAAGATAAATGAGGAAATGAAGTCTAGCACTGTATATTTGCTCCTCAAGTCTCCTGATTTATACTGCACAGGAGGGATGCCTTGCACTGAGCTGATGTGTGGCAGAGCCATACATCTGCTCAATTATTTCAAACAGTTCAAAGACAGATGCCTGCTTCATCAAAAGCACCCGCATGTGCACTAACAGTGTGAAAGGCCACAAATACATAAAACAAAAATGCATGAAAAATATCTGTGAATGGTACCACATCCGTTTTTGTAACACACTATTTTGTGCCTGCAGGAGTCTGGGGAAAGCAAGATTACTAGGATTTAAAATTACTGGTCATGTTTTTCTCTAATGATTAGCAATTAGAAACTTCAGAGCTTCTACAGAAACATAAAGGAGCCACTCATGTTAAATTTCAAAAATCTTTCCCCCATAGTATTAGCATCAATTGAGATTTAAAGGAGAGAAAGAGATGAAGTATTTGCAGAGTTGTCCACTGCTTGGAAAGCACTGATTAGCTGGCTCTTCCCAACACTAACCTTGTTCACCTTCCCATCCCAGCAGATTTGAGGAGCTACATGGACTCAGGCAGTCAGCCTACTGCCATTAATTATCTCCAAGATCTATAAAGAAAGGCATGCTACACCTACAGTTACACTGCTATCCCATCTCCTGCACCCAGGAGCTAGGTTAGTCTAACTGGTGTCAGCTGCAAAACCAGCTACTAAACCACTTATGTAGGTGTACAACAACCACGGCCAAAGCTGCTAGGGAAACTGAAATCCTTATATTCGGTAGTTTCTGCACCTTATGCAAGTGTAGGTTAACTTTTTTTGAACCATAATGACTATGAAAAAGAACAACACAAAAAAGGAGAATAGAAGATCTCTAAGAGGTGCCTAAAGACAATGAAAATTGCAGTCTCTGTGAACTATTCAAATACATCCACGTCTCATCACTCAGCATCCAGGAGGGCCCATTTATCTTGCGTTAGGTTTTTATGGCATGCTTTCGCCTTGGGCAGGACTTTTGAGCTGTGACTATCTGAGTGAGGAATATTTAAATTTAAAGAAGATAGTGACTGTAAATGTGTCGATTAAGTACTTTACAAACATTATTGCAAAAGGCAAGGCAATTCAGAAGCTTCCTCTTTTAGATTAGCACAGAAAGTAGAAGCCAGTCAAGTCCACTCCACTGTATTAAAGCTTCGGCATAAGCAAGCAGGGGAGCATCCTTCCTGTCCTGGGTTGCATTGTATTCCATTACCATTTTTAGCAATGTGCCCTGCCTCCTCCCTCTGGACTATCATCTGTTAATGTGCCTGTCAATGCTTTGTGTATGACTCACTGATAACTCCTGGACTAGCTCCTGTTAATGGCCCCATCAGTGCCCTGTCCTATCACTCACCATCCCATTGTGAGATGCTCCGCCCAGGGGGAAGGAGCCAAGCATTCCCACCTGGATAAAGTCTGGGGTTTTGCAGCAGCACAGGAGAGCCTTTTCCACTGGATTCCCAGAGGACAAGAGCTACACAGCCACCACTGGACTTCCCGAGGAGGACCAGACCTTTTTTCTACAAGATCACCCTTTTCAACAGAACCACTTCAAAGAAAACTGCAGCTATCACCTAACCGGACTGCTACCACCTCCCTGCCCGGCTGGGTGTCAGGTCGTATCCTGACTCTGTCAGCTTAAACCAGTGTTGCTGTATTATTGCTCTGTTATATATATATATTAGTAAAGAACTGTTATTCCTATTCCCCATATCTTTGCCTGAAAGCCCCTTAATTTCAAAAATTATAATAATTTGGAGGGAAGGGAGTTGCATTTTCCATTTCAAGGGAGGCTCCTGCCTTCCTCAGCAGACACCTGTCTTTCAAACTAAGACACTTCCATACAACACGGTGTATGGAAGTAGTGTAAAACATGAACCTCAGCTTGCCTACCCACAAATTCACCGGTTCTTCTTACTGGAGTTGTCCAGGGATGTATCAAACATGTCAAGAGTAATGTCTGCTCTAGTGTGTGCAAGATTAGATTTCACAAAATGAACTGTATTAATAAAATTTGTGTTGATTTTGAATGCCAAGGAGACTTTTCAGGTATTTCAGCCATTTGCTATGGTCCAAAACTGAGATTATCAGCTCTTTTGGGGCATCTCAGAGTTAGCCTTTGAAATCTCAAAGCTCACATCCGTATTTTCCGCGTGCAGTACACAAAGGGCACTTTTTGGAAAGGGATGGGACTGATCCACAATTAGCAGCTATCTCATTAACAGCGGCGATAACTGAAAGCACTCTTCAGGAAATAAGTGCTCCATGAAAGAGGATATGCAGTCAGCCTGAATCTGGGCACAGAAGGAACAGTAAATGCCCTCACTATTTTTGTTATCAAGAGCCACATGGTGAATCCGTCATACAAGTCCTAAACCTTCAAAGTGGTTGCAAATCAAGAATTAAAAGCAGCATTTGCTCTCCTTAACTTCAGTTGTACTGATGATGATAAAACTATGCATCAGCGCTAGAAATGGTCCCTGCTAAATGTCCCGTTTCATGCCAGAGGGGCAGCGCATGTTTTTTCTCTCTAATCCCAGGAGACAGCAGGCTAGCAAATCATACTGGATATAAAGACAGGGAATACCAGAAGGCACCACAGGAAATACAGGGAGTACAGGAATACACGGGGAGGGTCCCGCTGTTGGTCTCATGTGTGTGGCAAAGCTCTGGCTGCTGCAGCAGACCGTGCTGAGAGCTTGTCACAGACAAAAGGTACTGACTGGCCCTGTGGCCCGACTTGCTCTCCTAGTACCAGCCCCTGCCTTTTGTTTGCTATTTAGTAAAGGTGTTTCAGTGTTACCCATCTCCAGTGAGGGACAAGGTGTGGTAATACATCAGTCCCGCTGCTGAACCACACCAGCAGAGCATCTGGAGGACTGTGAAGTCTCAGCATATGTTAGCCTGCTTAATGCCTTTGCTAAAGACACTTCAAGAATAAATATCTGTCACGGGCAGCTCTCAAGATAACCGCAGACTCAGCTCAGAGGGAATTTACTGTCACTATTACTTGAAAACAGCTATTGAAGACACCCAAAAATATGTGAAGACATCAACTGAAATGTCCCATATTCTTTGAGACCATTCCATTTTAACAAAAGCATCCCCTTTACCTTTCCATTATGGTGGTTGTTTGTTGGGGTTTTTAGGAG
>VYZQ01042719.1:969-67398 GCA_013400655.1 Mystacornis crossleyi | reverse complement strand
GGGACCCCTCCAAGCCAGCGGAAAGGGTGGGGTTCTGATGTTCTGATGTTCTGAAAAAGTCCAGAAGAGAGGCAAAGAAAAAAAAAAAAAACAAAGTCCCAGGGAAAAAAACCCTTTCCGTCTCTCTCTCTCTCTCTGCTTGAAGAAACAGAGCCAAAGGAAAAAAAAAACAACCTGAAAAAGCAGGAAGGATGCTTCCTCAGCTCTCCTCCTCACAGCCAAAGAACGCAGAGAGGAGTAGTGACCTTGAAGCACAGACTGCTTTGAAAAGTTCGCTCAGTTTTTTCTCTCCTCTCTTGGGCTCAGTTTAAAGGCACAGAAAGGCACGGGAATCATGTCTGGGCAGAGACCGGTGATAGGGGATACAACAGCATAAAGTCACCCCTGGACAGACACTAAGATTGCAATTGGCCAAACACAGGCAGAAGTTGCTTCCACAGAGCCTGTCCATGTTGAAGTGTGCTAGCAAGCTTTGGAAAATCTGGTTTTGAAAACCTTTTGTCTTATGCTTGTGTCTTTCTGGAATAGTGCCATGCTCTGCTGCAGGTTTGGGGAATCCTGAGTTAGCACTGGGCATGCTCTGGGATTTTACATCCCTGTTACTGTTTCCTGTACAATGTTGATTCTTGTGAGTCTGGCCCTGGTGACATTTGGATGCCCAGCATGTCAAGTTTAAGTTTTCCTGCTGAGTTTCACGGGGATGTTCAGACTTTTTAGGTGTTCCTCTAAGTCTCACTGGAAGCATGTCAGCATTATTTGGGTTCCCAAATGGTATCTGCGATTCTGACCCTAAATCAGGAAAATGTGTGTCAGGGGAAAATTTTTGAGGGTGGGGGGAGTGGTTTCATCAGAGTAGAATGAAAAACCTGAAGCCAGGAGGTACACATACCTTTTGGTGAGAAGAGGAAAAGATGCTGAATACCTAGACTTTTCAAGAGAAGTGGTTCAAGCAGCAGACAGCTTGAAATGGAGCAGGGAGAGAGGATGGGAAATCATCTAAAATGAGTATGGATAATGAACCTTCAGGCTCCAGAAGGGATCACTTGGGTTTGTCATATAAAAGAAAAGGTCAGGAAGTGTGTAATGGTAGTGCTAATAACTAAATGACTGAGAATGGGGAAAAATGTTCAGGGAGGTGGAAAGAGGGTAGTTCTTCAGCAAATGACTGAATTCAAAGGATTGATAGTTCTTTGCAGAGCTCTTCTCCACATGGACTCCAGGGGTTTGCTTTCAAGAACTGAAAATGAAAGGTTTTATCTTCTCTCAGTTTGAAGTGTGAGCAGAAATCCCGCTGTTAGTTTTGATTAGGCTGCTTTTCCCCTCCCTCCTGCTTCTGTGCGTGTGTCTGTGCGTGCGCACTTACCCCTTTCTTCCTCGGTTTGACTCGTGCTCCCTTTGCCACTTTGCACTGGGGTTTGATTCAACAGCAGCACCACTGAAATGCCTCTCACCCCTCCCTGCTCATCAATCCCACCCTGGTCCATGCTTATGGACTCACTGAGAACTGAGAATTTTTTTTTCTTTTTTTCTGTCCTACTGAAACGTAGTAGCATTAGGAGAATTGTGCTTGTCACATCACACTTCAGTAATATTTTGTGCATGTGGAGAGCAGCCTGTATATGCATTACTTTTGTAGTAGTCATTGAGACAGATACAAAATATCCACTAAATAATTTTGACTCAGCCTTCTTGTCCACCACAAGTTAGATAAATAACTATTGTTCTTCCAATTACTGGTTATAACTTAAGGTTTTGCTTGTTTTGTTTGGTTTCACTGTGTGGGGTTTTTTTTGAAGAAAAACGAGATAGTGAAAAGTAATCCTTTCCACCCTTCAAATTTCAGAATTTTTTATTCCCCCTCTCTTCTATTTGTGAATCTAGGGATGTCCTTGACATGACTTTTGCTTGCCTGTCTAATATAGACACAATTTGGTGGTGCATGGGGGAAAGTATATAGCTGTATTAGGGAAATTCTGTGATTATGTAAATAGCAGCATAATGCTGGTTCCCAGAGGTGAGGAATGTGGAGTGGAGGGCAAGTGCAAAGCCTCAGTTTTGGCATACCCTGATAGCTGAGTGCTTGGCTAATCGTGCACTGAGGCTTCCTTTAAATGTCAGTCTTGCAATTCCTGAAAAAGAAAACAGCAGCTATTTTACTATTTGAGATATAACCAGCCTAGATGGTACTGAAATCTGCTCTTTTCAGCTTCGAGATCCATCGGGGAGACACATTTTTAACTCCCAAGTTCTTTCAAGGCAAAAGATGAAAAGGTTTTGGCTGAAATATCTCTTGTTCCAAAATAACAAATGGGAGAGGGATTTAGCAAGTTCGTCCTTCTTTGCCTTTCTGCTTTAAAGAGGACAGGGACTCACTGGACTATGTTTCCAGGGCCTTGCTGCAACCTACCCAAACTCAACAAGAGATTAGTAGAAGATCCACCGGTTGCAGTTTCAAACAAGACAGCATTATTTACACAACATCACAATTCACTGACATAATCCTGTAATACTCAAGAAATCAGAGCTGGAACAAAACCTGCTTCAGTTCACTGAACTATTTCAGTGAGAGAGCTGCTATTAACATGTAGGGGAAATGTAAGCTGACTTTTCTGTGGCTCTCCTAGACCTGTTGGAAGGAGGCTTTTCATTCAGGCTTGCCACAAATTTAGTTGTTCTTCTATGGAATAAAGGCTTCTTTTGGAAAGTTGAGTGAAAATGTAAATTGTTGCACAACCCTGACCGTACAGTGAGCCTAGCTGGTGATAACAGCAGTGAAAGGCTGGCAGGAAGGTTGTACAGAGACTGTACTGGCTTTTCTGGAGTGGTTTTTCTCAAGGGAACGAGGAGTTGAGGATGAAAAAGTTTATTTTTAACCCTGTAGCTGAGGCATAATGTTTCCAGCAGCCTGAACAAGGGCATCTAAGTCAATGAAGAGGTGAGGGTGCAGGGTGACTTTACCCAGCTTGCCCTGGACGTGTTCCCAGCAGGATATGAGAGTGTCTGGCACAGCTCTGCCGTGGGGACAGGACCAACGAGCGGCTCTTTGTACCATGGCTGCTGCAGTCATCTTTGGGTATCCAGTTGTAGTGCTGATGGTGCCTTAGGGATGACTGGTGTCCCGTCACTTGGGAAAATGCAGGGATTGTAGTGAGCTGTAACTTGACTTTACAGCTGTGGTGGTCAAGCAGAGGGCTGAAGGGAGTGACAGCAAAGAATGATGAGCTCATTTTTTCAGCTGCTTTGTTCCCATACGTTTTGGACTGCATAGCTGGGTAACTGGCAGAGACCTGTGCTTGCGCCTCAGCGGCAAGACTGAAAAGATCAGCACTTACTGTTCCTGGAGACAGTGTGAACTTCCAGGGAGTTACTCACAACCACTGCTGGTGGGAAGTGCCAACTTTGGTCTGCAAAGGTCGTATGGAAAGCTGTACCTGAAATCACTTCCACTGTGCCTGAATTCCTGCAGCTTCACGTTACATCTTCCTGCATATAGAGCATATTTTAAAGACTAAATAGGCCAAGTTTTCAACATTTGGGCTTTGAAAACCAGAGGGAGGGATTAGATACATTTTCCCTGCAATTCTTCAGGGTGCAGTCTTTGCAGGGCTCTTGTAAGTGCCCTTTATTCAGAGCACAGCTCTCCCGTGCAGCTGCGCAGGTGTAAGGTCTCCTTTACGTCCACTCTGCAATAGCTGCTACAGTTTCCAAAGGATAAGTAACGAAACACCACTGGTGTGAGATTCCTGCTGGAGAGAGATGAATTAAACGGTGAGCTCTGTGGAAACTTCAGCAATCCATTTTGTATGTGCCTTTCTAGGGATTTAAGCATGAGAGGGAATGTGTGGATGAGACAGAGATAAACTTCTTAGAGCTTAGGCTGTTTCTACTCATTATAATTTTGAGCGTTTTCCAAGTTGTTTTTCTAAGGGCTTGAGTAATTGCTCTTCCAAGATTGAAATATTCTTTGCATTATTTTTTTTTGATCTTAGAAATTATAATACAAATGACTGTGCATATGTAAAGTCATTGCCTAGAAAACGTTGTGTCTGAAAGATCTTTCTTATGAAGTCTGTTTTGGGGGAGATTTTTAAAAACTAATACATGCATAATGTGTTTGCCTTTTAAAGCATTTTTACACCAAATAATTACATAGAAAACCTTTGCTCTTGTGCTCATTATTTGAACAGTTGCCCTCCACACTAATATTCATCAAAATCAGTGGGAAGTTATTGCAGAGAACAATTTATATGGGGACAAAATCTGTCTATGCTGTGGAGGAGACCTGGGTTTCGGGCCTCGGTTAGAACCACACTCAGAGGAGGCTGCAGTACGTGTTTCCCTGGAAAAAAAGACAAGTGGTTGGATAGAATGATCAGAGAATGACATATAGTCTTCCTTTTTAACTTAGGTGAAAAGACAAAATTGTTTTTTAATTAGAAGTTGCTCAGTTTTGTTAGCCAAAGTCAGTATGACCTGAAATGTGAAGGTTTTAAAGCATCAGGAAAAAAGGAAAAGGTTCTGGTTCAGGTCTGTGCCACAGCCCCACTTCTGTGTTCACAGTGAGCTGTAAAGGGAGATTGCGCCTCTGCTTCTAACACTGTGCACACACACCCCACAACCTCTCCACTTTTATTTTTAATTGGATCTCATTTTTTTCCATGATGAAACATCTCTACCTTTTAAGAATGAGGGGAAGAAAGTTATAATAGGTCTTTACATTGCAGTTATGGCAAATGCCATTTAAATAACATGGCAGTCTAAAGTGGTCTTAACCGTGCTGGTAATGGGAGCTAATTCTTGAGGTGGCTCTAAATCATAAATTAATTTATGCTGAATCGCTGATGGCAGGCTGGAACATAGTTAAATTATATAAATGGAAATGTATTGAAGCAGAAACTTTTTACATTAATCGTTGATCCGCAAAGAAAAAGGGTAAAAATTGGCCTTGGTGAATATTAGCCTTGGGATGCTTCATTGGGGCAGAGCTGACCCCCAGCTGGAGAGGCTAATTCTTACTTCAGGCAATTAGATGCAGGCTTGCCTTGACCCTTCTGTTTAAGAAAATACGTATTTTCATATTTGCATGAACTGCCACTCTGCTTTTATCGTGTAAGTCATGTGCTACGTCGCTCACTGGTAAATCCAGCTGTCCATCAGGGATGAAGGGCATTGAGATGCCAGGGGTCCTTTCCTTGGGACAGTCTGCTGGTTACAACCCCATGGCACTGCACCTGCCCAGGTTCCCTGAGTGCAGCACTGCTGCAAGGTGATTTCTATAGTGAATAAACATTTCCTGCACCATTTTTGTGTGCTTTATCCCAACATCTCTTGAAAGGCACCTGGACTGGCTTGTCAGTCGTCACAGCTGCCAGCACACAAAGCAGATGAAAGGTGGAAGCTTCCAGGGCACTTTGATGTCTGCAGCACTTGGGTGTGCTGCTTCTGTGGAGCTATTGAGATCTGATTTGAAAAGCTTTGCTTTCATAAACAATTTTTGTCTCCGATGTGAATTTCAGATTTCGTTTTTCATCTGCAGTGTGCTATATATAAACATGAAGGTACCCAGACCCAAGACAGGTCTGATTTTGGGCTGTTCCTGACTCAGAGCTCAAAGCAAATTATTTTTATTTGCCGGTTTGTCCAATATACCTGGCTCATCTAATTCATATCTTGTTACCAAAAAAAAAAAAAAACAAAAAAAAAAAAAAAAAAAAAAAAAAGAAAAAAAAGCAGTTGCATAATAATTGCTTATAATACTTTGAAGAGGTAGCATGTGGAAAAACTGTTGGTCACAAGAACGTTTTAAAGCCTTTTCAGGTGTTTCCTGCTAAAGAATTAGCTTTTATTCATTCAGGTTCATTGATGGGTTTTTTTCTCTGTGGTTGGTTTGGTTTATTTTGTTTAAAGACAATTGTTTTGTGCATATTGATAAGGTACTCTTTGAGAGCATCATCTGATTATTATTTTCCAGGACACATTTTTAAATATGTGGCTTTGCAAAGCTGCAGTTATCCTTTATGTATGTTCTCAAACCAGTAAAGGAAAGGAAGTGGTGTCGAGGTAACTTACCTTTTCAAATGCTTCCAAGTGCGTTCAAATTGTATGTAAAGTGAAACTTCAAAAGGAAAATAAAGAAGCACAGTCTATTTTTAAAGCCTTGGATTGGATTTAGAGGATCCAGGCTGTGACTCCAGCTCTGTGGTAGGCTTTCTGCCCTACCTTTGGTAGGTTACTGGAACAGAGAGTTGGAAAATGGCCAAGTTGTGCTCTCATTGGGAAGGCTGGAGGTGTTGAAACTGGAATAACAGTACACTGTTCCCAGCAGGAACGCCGTTTCTGGTTAGAATGAGCGTGTGTGCTCTTACACAGGCCTTATACGCGAAATTGCTGTGATTGGGCCCTTGCTGAGAAGGTCCCAGGTGAAATTCTCTTCTGTTTGATTATGACCAAAGATTTGAATCTGTTCTGGGGGTAGAACCTGAATGAGGTCTTAGCTCTTTGGGGCGGAGATAACACTGATGTCTTTTTTCCTTCACAAAGGATCTTGGTTTTGCCTTGCTGCAGCATGGGAAGGATTTTGAGATAACACACTCCTTTGTGGCAGCAAAAGTAATTTTTATGTTGAGCTTTGTGAATTGCTTAACAACTCAGAGCTTCTATACCAAGTCTGTCAAATGAAAAGAAGATTATTTTGTTTTGTTGTCTCAGTCACTGCCTGTGTTTGAACTCTAAGCTCTTTGGGATAGATATTTCTGATTGGTTATTGTCCTGTTAGTGTGTTACAGAGAATCAACATCAGTACAAATAATTGTCAAGTTTTTCCTCTTTCAGAAAAACATTTATGGGGAATTGATGTTCAAATGCTGAACTTTTTCCATCTCCAGCAGAAAATAGTGATTCGTAATTCTACAGGAATATCTCAGGGTTTGCATTTGAAGCACTATACCTTGTGAGCCATGTGAATGTCACCAGGCCTTGGTAAAGCGTGGCTGAACGTGGTGCTCGAGCAGCAGAACTACAAACCTGCAGTGGAGCAGGTCCTGCAGCCACTTCGTGTCCTGCACAGGGAATTGAGATACTTGGCCGAGGGCCCCCGCAGATGGTGCCAGGAAAGGGAGCTGGACCCAGAGTCTTTTGAGCTTGACTCTGTTGCCCTCTCCTTCACTTAGTGAAAAGGCTGAGTGTGAGACACAGCACTGCACCGCATCCAGCTAAGCTGCCAGGAGGCAATGGCTGCAGTAGAAGCCCCAGGGACCACTTTGCCCTGGGGTTATCCTCCTTGAGCAGTTTGTCTTGGAGAACCTTCTGTGAACGAATTAGAGACTGAGCTTTGAACATGAAGAGTCATAGACTAGTTTTGGTTGAAAAAGACCTTTAAGATCATCAAGTCCAGCTGTAAACCTAACACTGCCAAACCCACCATTAAATCATGTTTCTAATTGCCACATTTACACGTCTTTTAGATGCCTCCAGGGATGGTGACTCAAGCCCTTCCCTGGACAGCCTGTTGCAATGCTCAGAAACCCTTTCAGTGAAGAAATTTTTCCTAATACCCAATCTAAACCTCCCCAGGCACAACTTGAGGCCATTTCCTCAATCGCTTGTTTCCAGGTCGTCCTCAGTAGCCATGGAAGCTTCCCTCAAATGGTGATAGGTACAAGAATGTCTCCATCAAAAATTATTTCAGGCTTTACATGATAGGTGTCTAGCCTTGTACAGGCTTGAAAGTACATAAAAAGTAACTAGAGTTTCTGACTTCTTTAAACAGATAACAGAAACACACCATTTACAGATTTTTGAATATTATTTTTGTAGAGGAAACTGAAACTTCCCTTTCTTCAGTCGAGACTGCTGGGTACATAGAAGTTTTTTATGTGCTAATCACTGACAAGCATTGCTAGATGGTAACAGGCTAATAAGTTAGTCATCACTAGTTATTTATTTTTTTTTAACAGCTTTTCTCATAGTGAATTGGTTACAAAATTTGTGCTAGTGACCATGTTAAATATTTTCGGTAGCACCAGAGAAAAGTCAGCATGCATTTCCAGAACTGAATGTCCTAATCCAAAAAGATCCTTGCAGCTTTGCTGCCAAGACCTGTTTCTTCCTGTGGCTATGTAGATCAGAACTGACTTTGAAGGTGTCTTGCATACTAAGACCTGCTTTCTCTATTTGATTTTTTTTTTAATCTTTAAAGCTTTCAGAGTTATGAAGTGTTATGAGACTCCTAAGTTTTGCCAGTAGTTATTATAACTTGAGTTTGTGTAAGTGCTTCTCAACAAGACAGCGAGTGCACACGTATAATTACAGACCATTGCATGGGCAGGCACTCATAGGTGACTGATCTGCAGCTGGGAGCGATTTGGAGGTGCAACCTTGAGACTGACTTGTATGCATGAAAAATAATTTTGAAGACTGACTGAATAGCTATTAGTAAGACAAGATGAAAAATGTTTTTGCCCTGCCGACTGACCTTGTGCAGATCATGGCTGGTTTTCCACAGAGAGGTGCTAAGCAAGGAGAATGGGTTATGCAATTTGTTGTTGTAATTTGCATGTTTATTCAAGAGCATCTTCCCAGTGACCTCCTAATAGCTGAGCAGTGTCAGATGACAGCGCTTTTGCTGTTGCTGGTGTCTGCCAAGGTCTCGGGCTGGGATATTCAGGAAATGGGGAGGGTCAGGCTGTGCTCCTCTACAGGCCAAAGCAGTCAATGGGGCTGTAGGAAAAAGCCTTCTCACCTGACTCAGAACCAGGGTGTTCATACATGTCTTTCATTTCCTGGAGCAGGGCAGAGAGGATTAGGGGAGATGGGCAACAACCCAAGTGTTACCCAGGATCTGGGTCTGGCCTCAGAAAGAGGGAAAATCTTTCGGTTACTCAAGCCAGAGCTCATGAGACTCACCTGGCACTGATGAGACTTGGGTTTGGATACAGCCGTGGAGCTTACAGACCCAGGGGTCTTTACCTGTTTCCAGATGGATTGTCTGCAGTTTGATGTTTGCTGTAAGGATGACCATCTCTTTAGACCAATATGTGGTTTATTTAATTATTTATTTATTTTTAAAATTGATTCTCAATTTATCCCCTCATTTATATTAATAAATAGCTTGTAGTATTCATCGTGCCAGCTAGATATTTGATAAATAATTTGCTCTTACCCAAATTCTGAAACATCCAGCTCAGCCTGACCAAAATAAATTTTAATTTAAAAAATAATGCAGAATGTGCTTACTAGAATAAAAATATTGCAAAGCAATGAACTAGTGGATTAAATGCAAATTTGGGAAAGTAACGTAATATAAATATACTAGCTACACAGAATATACTTGAGAATTAAATTTATATTAGGCTTCTGTTTGGATTTAACTTAAAAGCTCTGCTTTTATATACTTAGGGACTGTAAACTTCTGCTGGTATGTGGCCAAGACAAGTCTTCTGGAAAGTACACTCAGCCTTGGAAATAGCAAGTGGAGCAGAAGCAGGCAGGCAGGAGCAAGCAAGAAACCACAACCTATTACACCTTGAAGTTCATTTCTTTCTCCTCTTCTTCCTATGTAAAAAATACATTTTAAAAATTAAATTAGAGTATTATTATCCTGTACTGCAGACAGAACTTTTGGTATCCTTTTAATAAATTAATTTAATGACAGAATAGATCTAGATAAGGCTTGAGCATCTATGCTTAGCAGTTTCTTTGTGGGAGGAAGGAGTTTCAACGAACTAAGGAACGTTTAAGGTTTTTAAGTACTGTCTTGTTTTCCAAATAACATCTTATCATATAAACATGGTTTCTGTCTTGTTTTGTCACTGATGTCCTTGCCAAACAGATCTTAAAAACAGAACACAGGAAGATAATTCAATATCTGTCTCTCTCTCCCCCCCATGTCTAGATTATCAGCGTCTGATGACGGTGGCAGAGGGAATCACAACGCTGCTGTTCCCGTTTCAGTGGCAGCATGTGTACGTCCCCATCCTTCCTGCCTCTCTCCTGCATTTTCTGGATGCTCCTGTTCCCTACCTGATGGGGCTGCAGTCTAAGGAGGGAACCGACCGCTCCAAGCTGGAGCTGCCTCAGGAGGTCAGTGTCCGCCTTTGGGGTTACTGTCCTGAAATGCCTTATTAATACTTGTGTCAGTTACTGATGGAAAACAATGCCTGGTGTTAGGAGGCTTGTCTGGCACTGCAGAGACTGATTGCCAGCAGGAGTGAGATAGTAGGGAAGTCTCCACAGCTGTTCTTGGTCCATTTCTGAATTTAGTGAGTTCCACTTACTGTTTTGATTTCTAAATGCTTCTCCATCTGCTATTTGTTGTGACAAAGCTAAAAGTGTATCGGCTTTCCCGACATCACACACTTCACCAGGTTTTGTTACTCTGTCAGTGTCACAGAAGGCTGACAGAGGGGCTAAACAGGGCTAAAGAGCATTTCATGTGGGGAGGACCTTGATGGATCTGGATCTCAGGTGCAGTTGCTAGATGGTGTAAACCTGTCCCTGTCCCCCTGCTGCTGAAGAGTGTGCCTTAGCCTGCCAGCCCCATCCCATCCATGGTTGAGCCCATGTGTGCCTGATCTATTATTAGACCGTTGTCTTGGCCTCAAACAAGCCAAGTTTGCATTAATACTGTGCCTGTGAACCACTTAGAGAGGAAAAAAAAGGGAAGGAGAGGTCATCCTCTTAATCTAAGTGTTAAATCCTTGGTGGTGATGGAGAGTGAAATGGAGATTTTTCTCCTCAAAATTTGATGAAGGTGATTAAAACTGCTTCACATTTTAACCTGGCCATACAGCAAAGTCTTTGGGATATGGCTTACTTGTCTGCCTTCAAGATGGTGACTGGAACCGGAGCATGCCATGTGCTTTTTAAGTTAGGTTTCTTCTTAAAATCAGTGGGAAGCCCAAGAGTATCTGTTCATACAGCGGTAACACCTCCTGGCAGTGGCTGTGCTGAGGGGACCTCTCCTGGGGACAGAGTCCTTAAGCCTTCCAAATGCCTGCTCTGACTGAGAATGCAGGTGGGAGCAGCAGCAGAGGAGCATATGCAGGAGTGGGAGGTTTTGTGGGGAAGGGGAGGGATACACACAGGGCAGGGGTAATACAATTTTTAACAAAGGTCTTTTTAAGTATTGCATGAAGGTGACTGAGTCAGCCCCAGTGGCATGGAACTGCAAATCAAGTTTTACCTCATGGATACAGTGACCAGAGCACATGAAATCTGCACTGGTGTGGAAGCAAAGCTGCTATCTAGCTATGCTCCTCAGTAAAACCATGCTAATATTACATAATTACTGTAATTTTTAAAACTATTAGTCACATGCTTTTGGTTAGCAGATTAAGCTGTCATTTTCCTTAAATTAAAAATTTAATGCAGCAGTATTTAATATTGCAGTATTGCTGGAATAACAAATATCACCAGGGAGAGAAGAGTAATAGTGGGGTGGAATCTGCCCCCTCCATGATGTTTAACAAATGAGTGAAAAATATCAGCATTTATGAATACCACAGGTCCGGTAACTGTGGGAGAGGGAAAGAAAGAAAGCATATTGAACAGGGAAGATCTTGAATCTCAAATTCCTCTAGACAATAAAAAATAAAAACCCCCTCAGCATGTAAGCGGTGATGAAGAGCTGTTCGCTTTAGCATTCCTTTATTGTTCAGGCCAGGGGCTAGCTTTTCAAGCTCTTGCTCTAAATGTAAACCATTTGTTTGTTAGAGATAAAAATTCTAACAACTGGCCATCACGCTGTCTTAAGGTTACTAATCTCCCTGCATTAACTTTAATCATCAGATGTTTTTGAAGAGAGAAGTGAGACCAATTCCCCAAGGGTTTTCTGAATCCAAATCTCATTTTTCAAATTTTGTAAATGATATGCAGAGCTGAAATTAAAAAGCCTTTGAAATGAAATATTGATAGATAAGAAGGCAGTCCCTGAGCTAAAGAATGGTACTGACACATACCACAACTCCGTAATAGCTGCATAGTTAAATAAAGCAAACCATTTTGTATGAAGAAATGCTTTTCTTTGTACAGACTAAATTTAATATGAAAAAAGCTGAAGGGACACTTCTGCTTTACTGAATGAATCCTAATACCCTTTAAAGTATCTCTGTGAAAGGTGATTAATGTTAATAAACATGTCCCTGAAATATCCAATATATTATAAACATGTTTGCTGTGGAATGTATTGTGCTGCTGAAAATTAACCTTTTCAAAAAAAAGGAAAATAAATTATTTATCTTCACATAATCTGAAGATTAGTCTAGGGTGTTTGGTAAGAAGTAAAGGACATGAAAAGTGCCTGGGAGAAGGCAGAGGACCTGTGCTAACGGCCAAGTCAGGCTAACAAAGACCTGCTGCTGCCCTGTGAGTTTTCTGCATCTCCTGTTCTGCAGTTTTATGCCAGGATAAAACCCATCAGAGCTCATCACCTTGGGAATCTGACCTGGTTTAAGATTTTACTCAGCACAGTGCACTCAGACAGTGAATTTCAGATGTAAGCCGCCGTTCAGAAGATCAATTACTGTTTTTCATTCTGCTGTTATTCCTGAGGGTGCATTTGCAATGTAATTAATTTTTTTGTGGGGTTCTTCCATCCCTCCATCGACACTTTCCTAGTAAAAGTATCTGCTCTACTAGATTAATGTCTTCACTTGGCTTTAATCTTACGGGCTGAGATCCATCTCCATTCATAGCAAAGCTAAGAGCACTCTCTTTAAGTCTCAGGCAGAGGAATTGCCAATATTAAAAGCCTCCATGGAAACAGGGGTCAGGGGAGTGGGAAAGTAGGGCTTGGCCTCTAATGGACAAGCTGTACTCAGACATAATCCCAAAGGATTTCCATGGGACCCTCTTCTGTAGTTTTGCTTGAAGCAGCATCATCTTTCTCACTGGACATCGCATTTCTTGGTGGCACAGCTGCAGGGGCTTCTTGGAATTGAATCCTGGTAAAACGAATGTGCCCGTGAGATGCAGTAATTCACACAAGGGGTATTTACATGGGCTGAGAAGTGGTGCTGCACTTCCTGCTTGCTGGTGTGCTCTGGGAGGGCGTGTGAAATCTTTGTGGTGGAAAGTTTGGGGTCTGCATGTCCTGGGGGAACAGGAGAGGGCAGGAACCTTTATTTGTCATCCAGCTGGCCCTCAGCTTTACTGAATGTCACGGGCTAGACAGCACAGCTAAGGTGTCCTGCGTACGTGTGTGCTTACCCTTCTGTCTGGAAGCACCCTGGGAAAAAAGGCTACATCGCAGAGGAACCAGTTCGGTGCTGAGTGTTCGTTTTGAAACTTCTGTTTGTATTTCAGGCAAACTTGTGCTTTGTAGACATCGATAACCATTTCATCGAGCTGCCGGAGGAATTCCCCCAGTTCCCCAACAAGCTGGAGTTTATCCAGGAAATATCTGAGGTTCTCCTGCAGTTCGGGATCCCTCCGGAAGGCAACCTGCACTGCAGCGACAGCGCCACCAAACTCAAGAACTTGGTTCTTAGCGACCTGGTGAACGACAAGAAGAATGGGAACATCCCCAGCAATGCCCTAAACATGTACGAGCTGCTGAAAGGCAACGAGACGATCGCCCGCCTGCAAGCCCTGGCCAAGAGAACGGGCGTGACCATGGAGAAAATGACCATCACCACCCCCCTCACAGAGGAGAAGGATGGGAAGTTGTCGTGCGAGGAGCTGGAGCTGAGGGACTACAAACTGAACGTGCAGCTCCGCGAGGTTTTCGCCAACCGCTTCACGCAGATGTTCGCAGACTACGAGGCTTTCGTCATCCAGGCTGCCCCTGACATGGAGTCGTGGCTGACAAACAGGGAACAAATGCAAAACTTTGACAAAGTAAAGATAGCCGTGTATTCGTGTCTCCATCTCAAAGGGGGAGGGAGGATAGCTGTATTTGTATATATAGCCTAGCTACTCTTTAGTCTGCTGTTCCTCATTTGCCTCACAGAGACATTTGTCCATTTCCATTACACAGGGCCAGATCTCCTGCCAGAGTAAATCGGAGCACATCCACTGAGCTGTTCAGAGCCATCCTGGCTTGTACAAACCAAGCTGGCAGGCTTCTGCCTAGTTCATGGGGCTGCTCCTATGGGCTTGGTGGAAGGGTAGCAATGCAAAGTCACTTCTTTTTTTGCCTTCCTTTCTTCCTTCCTTCCTTCCTTCCTTGGAGAGGTGCACACTTGAGACAAAAAAACCAAATCTAGTGTTTCATGTTTCCTAATCTCACAGTAGAGGTGTTTGGTAATGGGTAGTGTTGCTCTGAAGAAGGTTATCACTTCAAGAGTATTGTTATGACTCTACTGTAGTGTGTGCACAAGAGGGAAAGGAATCCTGTGAGATTAGAATTGGGGATATAAAGAGATGGGAGGATAGCAAAAAGAATGGGAAGTGTTGGGAAGCTTGCACAGCTGCTGAGTGACCTTACAGAGGTCACTTAGATGGTGTTTTTAGCCATCATCTTTTTTAGATACAAGTCCTTCTCTAAGGAAAAGGTTAAAAGTATGAACAGTGAGGATCAGACTAAATACTGATCTGAATCAGCTTTTGATTAAAAAAAATTGCTGCCATGCCGTGTATTGGTTTGTTTGTATTCAGGGATTAAACAGTGCAGCATTCAAAAGGATGGGGTTGTTTTGGCAATCTCTGCTAGTGCTTCTGCAATAAAATGGGCTGTTAAGTTTAGGGTTTTCAAAGCTCAGTTAGAGTCTTAGACACACAGTCAGTTCTAATTGGAAATTCGTTATTAATTGCCCTGTGTAACACCACAGAAGAGCATCAGTTGAAGAGCACTGTACACCCCTTGATATGTGTGACACCTTAATGAGTGATCTGGTCCCAAGCAGTGAGGCCCAGACCAGAGGTCCCAAGCTGGCACGTGTGATGGTCTGCCATGCATTGCACAGGGTTTATTCCTGTGGGTGATAACTGCTAGGTTGCTTTGAAAAAGCAGGCAGCATGAGCACTACTTCAGTAACTCCATATTCCCTTTGTTCCAGCTGTCACAAAGCCTCCCTGACTGCTTATTTTGTACAGCTGTGAACCAAACCCCTTTGTAGGTGGATTCACACCTCTCTGAGAGGTGGTTTTATGGTGGGAAAGCCTTTTCCAAGCCTTCCTGCTGGCTGCTGGATTGGTTCTCTGCCACAGGATGGCTGGGCACGTCAGTGCTGGGCGGGAACGTGGCACTAATGAGCTGTTCTGTATTTCAGGCTTCCTTCCTTTCGGACCAACCCGAGCCTTACCTCCCATTCCTTTCACACTTCATCGAAACACAGATGTTTGCAACCTTCATAGACAATAAGATAATCTCCCAGTGGGAAGAGAAGGATCCTTTTCTACGAGTTTTTGACTCCAGAATTGAGAAAATAAGGCTATATAACGTCAGGGCCCCTGCACTGCGAACATCCAATTACCAGAAATGCAGCACTTTGAAAGAAGCAGGTACGTTCAGACGGGCTGGTAAAATATTCAAAAGTACAGTCTCAGCCACTGAGAAATATAGATCCTCAGTCATCTGAGCATTGCAGTTGATGAGGAAGTCCTAGAGCTACCTGAGGAGGACTCAGCAGTGTCATTATCTCATCTAAGCAAAAACTTCAGCATGCTGTTAAGCACCAGAAATGGCAGGAGCCTTTACCTTCCCTCTGAGCTCTCCTAGGCTCGTACCTTTAATAAACTCAACCCAAACCCATATGGAACTGGCTCACACTTTCTCATTTCAGCCAGCTCCTCTTCCTTTGCCAGGAGTGCTTCCCTTCACCCTGGTGGTGGGACCAGTGCCAGCCACACCGAGGAGTCGAGCCCCGGTGTCTGCTCCACTGGCCTTGTCTCCCCCTTCCCATAAAAAGACATTGTTTTGCCTTACACCATTTGGTTAGAGCAGCAGGGGATGCCGGGGACGTGATCCTGTGTGGCATGTTTAGTACCTCCAGCAATAGATGTTCAGTGTTAATGAACAGTGCACTCTACTGAAGAGTTGGATTTTTTTTTCCGTTACAGTCACAGGATGCATTTTCAAATACTTGAGTTTCTTACTTAATTCTTGTGTAAGTATTTATTTAATTTCTTAGTAATACAGGGAAATTATACTCTTAAATTTGTTGGGACACATATTAGTAAGCGAGGGGTTTTTTTTTTTTGTTTAACTCCTTTAGTGTTTTACTTGTTATAAACATGTCAGAAATAGAAATCTGTGTCTGCCTAACTTTTTCTGTCTAAACCCAATTCTAATTTGCAGGTCAACTGTCTATTCAGCGTCTAGTTTTGGCAGATATTGTGGCACCAGAACCTCATTTTCTGTCTTGTGAAAAGCAGCAAACTGATAGTAATACAAATTTTCCTTCATATTTACCATTCACAGTATATGTGACCCCAGCACTGATCCAGCACCTGTTTGTTTAACTATTTTTGGAACCCTTCAAACCCTCTGACCCCACACTACCCACTCCTTTTCTCCAAAATGGAGCCATACAAAGCGATTTTAATTTTTTTTAGAGGAGAAAAAAATACTTGCTGAGTTTCTAATGATAATGTATGTAAATCTTGTGACAGTTTCTTTCCCATCACAGTTTTATAAAATAGAAAATGAGTTCTGTGTTGTTCTTGACAAATGGAAAAACGGATTTAGTTTCCACATTTTGCATATGTATTCACTAGCTGTGATACACTGAAAGAACAGGCCTGCCCATTAATAGACGGGCTAGAAAGAGTTGAATATTAAAGTTGCTAATTAAATGCTGAATTCCCCCATACACCTCCTTTCCCCAGTTCTTCACAGCTTAAGGGGGGTGACAGGTTTTACTTTTATCCTGCTCGAGGTTTGAGATTGAAACCCTCAAGTCCTTGAAGCAAAGGATTGAATCGCTTTAGTCTCGGTGGAGCTGAGATTCCCGGGGAGCCCTCTACCATCTTAGCACAGGCTTCCCTGTTTCCAAGAATCTGTTCATCTTCTTGATGCTGCTCAGATCTTGCTACAGTTAGCTGTGCTTTTTCAAGGCCTGTCATCCAGTAAAGGCATATCCACTTTCAGGAGGAGGATCGTTATAGTCCCAGGTGTTTGCAAAACTCTGGTGTCCCCCAGCCATGCATCTGCCCAGGGAATGTGTCTGGGGCTAAGCAAGGTGCCCAGCCCCACAGGGGCTGCAGCTGGCCTTGGAAGCCTCTGTTCTGCTGAAGAAGCCTTAAAATCAAGGAATTTCAGGGAAAGATTGCACTGCTCTTGTGAGTTCCTAATGCATCTTGTAGGCTCCTGTTCCTGCTTGCTTAACAGCTAACTCGTTTGCACCAGTGCTCGTTGTGTTGGGTAAAGAAACGAAAGAAAAAATCAAAAAACCTACAGCACAAGTGTCTCCTCACCTCTGTGAGTGGCAGATTTCTGTGTCTAAGGTCACTGTTTAACTTTCTAGTGGGTTTTCAGGGCATGAGCATGAGCACAGCTGTTGTGACAGTGCGTGCCCTCGGGAGTTGGTGACGCAGTTGTTCACCTGTGACTGTCACCTGCAGCCCAGTCCATCGAGCAGCGGCTGATGAAGATTGACCACACAGCCATCCACCCCCACCTGCTCGATATGAAGATTGGCCAAGGGAAATACGAACAAGGATTTTTCCCAAAGCTGCAGTCGGATGTCTTGGCAACGGGACCCACCAATAACAAGTAAGCGCAGGTTTTATTTTCTGTATTTAAAAAGCAGGTTTCTCGTACAAATGATTCACATCATTGGACGGAAGTCCTAATTTTGGATGGCATATAACCAGTCTGATGAACCCAACAGCTGTTCCCATTTCTGGTTTGTATGGGCTGCAACTTCTGAAAATATAACCATAGTTTGGATTATGTCAAGAAGTGTTAGCTCTCTTTTGGGGAAGATTCCTCACTGCTGATTTCTGTTGAGTGGTATTAGTCTGTCTTCTCATACATATTTTTTGTTTTGTAATTGGTCTTACGAGTTTCAGATTAATTGTTTGGCTGTTTTTCACTGAATACAGTAATTTGGGAATTCAAGCGAAAATTCAGATTCTGAAAGAAATTTTGGTGTTGAAACCTTCACACCATCATGTGGAATGAAGTAAGTGTCCACTCCGTTCCTTTCTTTTCTTCAGGTGTTATTACATGACCCAGAGATTTTTATAGCTCTCTTTCAGTTTCCACATTGGAATACCCTGGAAGAATAACTTGGTGAGGGTGAAAAGTATGTGGTTTTGTACCTGGGTTTCTCTTTTGAGTCTGATAAGGTTCTGTGGTGCGCTTTGATAAGAAAGTAAGGGTACTTACAGCTGTGGAATTTAGCATGTCATTACATGGTTCATTTACCTAAAGTAAAATGGGAACCTGGAGCACTGACACACTTTACATCTGTACAATTAAAATACAAAGTAAGTGCTGTGAGTTCCTTTATTTTTAAACTTTCTTCCTTCAAAACCGATGAATGCCGAGTGGTTTCTCCCTCTTCAAAAGTGAAATACTTGTGTGCCGTTGATTACAAACTTACTAAATTATCAGCTGAAGCCCTCAGTTCCAGTTTCTGGAAGTCAAAATGTGGAAGCACAGGTAAATCCAAGAGCTTCAAAAGCTGCAGTTGTCCAGATGTTAAAGATACCTCTTGTTTTAGACATGTGCATGCACACACACTTCTTTGAGCTTCTGCATGAGGTACCCACTCAGTTCTGTTTATACACCTGTTGTGCATACCCCATCTAAGCCCTTTTTAATAACCTGCTAGGAATAAGAATTGCAAATGATAAGATATCCTTAAGCACTGAATGTTTAAAGAAATGCAGTTCTTTAAAAGAAATCTTAAAAAACATGGGACCAACCAAAAAGGAGGAACGCATATTTTGAAGTTCCTTTGCTTTCAGTCTTCCTGCAAATGAATGCAGAATTTTATGGGTAATGGTCCTTTGAGGAATGGAGGATTTCTTCTTCTTGTGAGGTACTGTATTTAGCAGTCTGCCTCTTATACTTATGGATGGGTTTCAGTTTTACAGTGTCAGCAACAGTGTGAATGTGCCCAGCCTGCTTAAAGTTGCTTAAATCTTCTGTCCCTATTGCAAAATCTATGTGAATCTATGAATAAGCATCACTTTAAAATAGTTTTCCTTATGCCCTTTGAGATTTACCTCTGTTAGGTTGGTACCTGTTCTAAAATGTGACTTTAACTCCTTGAGTGATAATTTTGATTTAGATTGCAGCATGTTTCAGAATTTGTAAGTACCAAAATCCCATTACTTACCACAAAGCGATGTCAAAGTGACAAATGTTTGGAATTCCTCCAGTTGTATGTTGCCAAAAGGGTTTGTAATTAGAAAATCTCAAGACCATCTGTTTATATCTTTCCTCTTCTTGGTTTTCATATGAGCAGCTGAGAAGACTCTTCCTCTCCCATTTAAGACATGTAATTCTGCTGATTTTACACCCACATGTAGAACAGCTTTTCCATGCTTTCCGCAAATACAGCATGACTCTTCTGACCACAAAATCAATTAAAGTATGGCCTTCTATTAATTTGAATTTCCCAGTGTATGATTCTTGGATATACATTTTACTTACAGGACTGGACCTTTGTGTATGGGTATGGGGTAAGAGAACACTCCAGCTACATTTCCAGACTTCAGATGTAGCTATTGTGTGTTTATATTACAAAATCAATGCAAAGGATGTTGCTATGTAGATGGGAATTGTTTCTGCAGGCTTCAGTTTTACATAGCAATTTTGTACAGAAGTGCATTTGTGGGAAGGCAGGAGTAATTCCTATATTGGGGTCAATTGTTGCTGGACAGTAGCAAAGAAACCAATTCAAAGCTGTTTTAATGAAAACATATCCTCAGTGGCCAGCAATCAGGGATTTATTGCTTCCCTTTCTGGGCTGATAAACTAACAAATACATAAGCAGAGCTTGTAATGTTACCTAGCTGTTCCCTTCCTGTAAGCAGGAGGAGCACTAAAGATAACCTCTGTCAGTTACTGGGATGTTATATGTGTAATATGTTATATCTAAATCACAAATATAATGCAGACAACAAACCCTTCTAGCTTCAGTTCTAAATCCTATATGTGATTTAAACTAAACCCAAACCAAAAAAAACCCCACCCAGTTCTGTCCTCCTTCCCTTCAGGCAGCAGTGGGACTTGAGGGACTCCCTCTGCTCATTGCCTTTGATATGTCCCCCACACCATGGGAAAACCATGTGAATCTACAGAGAGCAGCTGCAGCTTCCTCTGGGTACAAAAGCATCCCCTTCACGCTGCTCTAACTGTGTAAAGCAGTGGCTTCTGCAGAAGTCCTCCTAGAAAGCATCCCAGGAGAAAACAGGCTGCAGTCCCTCGGGCAGTTTGTCTGTTATTCTGGAAAAGAGCTGCGGTTTCCGGAGCCCTCGTTTCCTTTCTCAAACCCCAGCACCACACTGTGGTTTCTATGTGTTCCCTTCTTCCCTGTGTGCATTTTCTGCCAGGCTTTAAGATTGTAGCTGGGACTCCACTGGCTGATGCATTTGCAATGATCCAGGAGTGGAATTTGAATGACAAAAAGCCAAGCTACATAAACACTTCATGGTTTTTGATTAGCTAATTGTTAAATTAGGGGGAATATGCTTACAGTGCAAAATTAAAACAATGAAACAAGCTGTGTTTTCAATCTAATTGATTACCTTGTAACTTAATTTGTACTAAGAAGCTTGATAAATGAGATTAAATATTGCAGAGGAAAACAGTGATTCCCAAGCTTGGGAATATATTTGCATTCTGGCAATTTGTATTGAATGCCTTCAAAGAACAACTGAACTGATTTTTTTCTTGTTTCTTCTGATTTTCAAATGAAGGGCTTGCTTTGTTACACATTTACAAAATGGCTTTAATTACCCTTTTTTTGCCTTCCTCTCTGTTTAGATCTGCTTTCCCCCACTTCTTTATCGGAGCCCTGCTTTCCTCCTTGCTTACTTCCCTGACCAGCCCGTTTCCTCTTTCCTGCCCTGGCCACTTCTCTCACCTGAGCCCTCTCACTTGCATCCCAGCTCCCTGTGAGCCTTGTGCTTTTGTCTGTCCTACCTGACCTGCAGCAATCCCCAAAGGAGGGCCCAGTCCAAGTCTTCAAGCACAGATCCCACTATACTTGGCCTCTAACCTCAGGCTTTTGCTGAGTGATGTGTTGCTCTTACCGATGACACAGATTTCAGAAGTTATTTGTTCGCTTTCTCCAGGCATTTGTTCCTGAGCTGTGTTTTGCTGATCTGAGCACTGTGTCAGTATTTATTTACAAAACCCATGCACTAGGAGTGTATGAAATTGGTTCATTTTTGTGCTCCGTTTTATGACATGACTTATGTGGGCACTGTCCTGTGGCCTTCATCTTCAGCACCCTCCTTCAAGCTGGGAACTGCCCAGGGTTTATCTGCCTGGGGCTGTGGTTCTCCTCATTTTTAAACAGGACTCTTGTTTGCTTGTTGCTAGCATTTAACATCAGGCAATGATATTAAAGGAAATACAATGTATGTATAATGCAAAGGGGATGATGTATCTCTGTATGATGACAGAATTTGTTCTGGTTTTAACTAAATTATTTTTTGTGTGGGAAATGGCCTTTTGCTTTTAATGAGTGCTTCATATTATATGACCTCTTACTACCTCCCTGTCTGCTGGGTACTGTTTCAAGGCTATGTTAAATGAAGATATCTTCTTTTTTAATCAAGCCAAACAATTGCAAGTTATATAGAGTAGCATCTCTGCAGCACATCTAGGTGAGCATGAAACGAGACAGCAATGAGCCATCTATACACAGCACTGAGCTTATTTAAATTTTGTGAGTAGTAAAAGCTCACGTGTCACATAAGAAAATCTGGAACAAGCAGTTACTGTACTTCAGGTAGCCTGATGTAGCAAACCACTGATGGATGCAATGAAAACATGAACCACTTGTATTCAAATACATTCATTTTCAAGAATAAAGTGTGACAGAAAATCTGTACTTAAAGATGGTTTCTGAGATAGGAAATGTGTGCTGTGGTGACTTGGAACCTGATGGGTGAGTCTCTTGAGCTGCTGATCCTCTGCTTAGCTGATGCAAGGTGGGAAAAGTGCCATTAACTTGCATTAATGTATCATTTTAACATAGCTGTGCAGAGTTAAAGCTCACAGGGGAAAACGTGCACTGAATCCTTGCATCCTCTATTCTGTTTGCTCTCCCCTGAACAGTCTCAAGGGACTTGCAAATTAAATACCTCATAGGACAGTGGTTCCTCGGGGTTTAAGAGGTGATGCTGGCAATTCACTGCTTCCTTGCAGAGGATGACAATTGTGTATGCCACCCTTAAAAATCACTTCTTTTCATGTAAACGGGTGAAAAGAGTCTGTTGGTGAGAGGCCACTCTCTTTAAGGCATTTTACTAATTTTTGTCCACCCAATGAGCAGTTTCAAAGCTTTCCTATCCCATCCTACGGCAGAGATGGAAAAGGTGCATAAGTCTCCGTCTAAGCCTTCATTCTCCTTACCATGGAGCGGTGTTTGTGGAGCAGATTGACACTATGGATCCCCTCCCCTGTCAGCCCATCCATGATCAGGTGGAGCTCAAATTCAGCATTCCTTTTCTGGTTTGGTCTGACATGTATTTGACTTGGAATCTCTGTGTAGTCCCAGACAAGCTACATGTGAGCCCAAGGTGTTTGCATGTGCAGTCTGTGTGTGTTGTGTGCGTGCTTTAGGGGGGTTTGGTGGAGGGTGCAGTACAGCTCTGTGCTAATTTGTGAATGCAGAAACTCAGTCAGATAACTCCTCTGATGGACATACATAGGTAGAATGGGTATTGTCGTGATTTACAGCCCAGAACAGCAGCCTGCCTCACGAGAGGGTGTATATGAGGAGATTTAGGTTCTGTCCTATAGACAAGTGCCTTTGTCTCCTTCCTTCTCTCCACTATCACATGTAAATGGATTCTAAATTACAATAGTGATTTTCATGGTGACGGCAATATTGGTTAAATCCATCTGAGAAAGAAGTTCTCTAGCAGCATGTTCATGTTTTGCAGTATAAATCTTGCCTGCTACACCCATGTCTGATTTGGGAAGACATAATTTCTTCATTTCTCCAGGGAGCTTTAAAAAAGGGAGGCCAGGGAAAAGGTAGGGGAAGAAAGAGATATGTACACATGGTCTCAGTACAGCGGGGCCAGTCCCTGGTGTGAGGTGCTGTTTTGCTAGATTGTTTCTGACAGTGCAGCTTTGCTGCTGACTACCTTACCTCTTTATTACGGAAATGTAAAAGATGGTACTTAACGTGGGGTGTTTCAAATGTCACCATTACGTTTCCTCCAACCTCTGCAAACGCATTCCTATGCTTTTTGGGTCCGATTTGATACTAAACAATACTGACTTGACTGTCTTTGTGTTACAAAGGTCTTAGTTGGAGGTGCCTTATTTCATTTCCATATACTGAACTGAGCACAGTCTTCCCTGGTCCCTCCTCTGAAATATCACTGCTTTTTCACAGTCCCTGGAGGTGAGGAGCATTCATCTGTGGACATGGGAGTTAGATACAGGCAGACACGCTGAAATGAGCCCTTCCTCCCTTCTCCATGGAGACAGCTTGTCCCTGGGCTCCCTGCAGCACCGCACCCGAGCTGCATCTGCTCCATCCCCAGAGACCTGGTGTTTGTAGCAATGCCTTCACTGTGAGGAGTAAATGGAACATGCCAGTAGTCCATGCTCATGGCTCTACCAGCAAAAAATAAAGGGGAGAGAACATTTTGGGAATCAGGGAGTACTTGGGCAGCATCCAGGCTGAGCAGCAGTGCTGTGTGTGCTCTCAGATGCCAGGCAGCTCAGAGCTCGTGCCTGCAAGGGAGCAGCCAGGAGGGCTTTGTCTCCTCAGGACAAGGAGAGGAGGGACACAGGCAGTAGTGGTTATCTGAAAAGCCCAAGTCTAAGGGCTGATGACAAGCAAAGGGCCGCTGGTGCGAGAACAGCTTTCCTTGCTGCTGTGGCAGCATCTGGGCTGAGGTGTGAGTAGAGCAGCAGCTGATGACAGGGCCAGCAGAGGCATGCACGTGGATTTCGGCAGCCCGAGGGAGGTGGTGCAGCCACTGGGGCTTTTATCCCCCTTAAAATCACTTCAAGTGATCGCAGGGAGAGGAAGAGCAATTTAAAACACACTGCTGTGGAGAGGGAATGGTTATTGTAATACTGAAGCATTGTTTTGGGAAAATTCTATGTGGCCCAGTAAAGAAAAGGCTTTAAAAGATTTAGCTGCTTAATCCTGCTTATCTGCTGTTAGATCTTCACAAAACCTCCCAGAGAGATTCAGAGCAGCATCCGAATGCACAGACCTCACCCAGCGACGCCACAGCTCCTCTTCCTCAACTTAATGGTTTGGAATAGAGGGAACATCAACTCACTGCTAATGAGAAGCAGTCTTTATTTCCATAAACACCCAATCATCTTCACTTTTTTATGCTTAAAACATTCAAATAGTTCTGATTAATAATGGGGAGAATGGTCTGTGCCTTCTCCTGGATGAACTACAGCTTTGGAATGAATTGGAAATGCTTTAATGGTGGTGTATTATTTTGTAATTATTCTGTGGCTTTCGTTCTGCTTCCACCTTTGGTGAGATATGTTCCCTCAAAGGACACTTTTAGCAATTCTTTCATCTTTCAGTAACTACAGCAATGCAGGTGGAGAGGGATCCAAGCTCTGTCTAGAATTCAGAAAATAACCGTATAAATTGGAGCAGAAAAACTATGATATGGGGTAATATTTGATCTGTAACCTTAATTTCCAATGTGTTACTGGCATTCTGTTGTGTGAAACATAAATGTGGTCCTGACTTGCAACAAATGGAAGGTCTCCAGAGCCAACTGGCTAAAGTCACATTAATATCTGCTATTCTCTGTTCAACTGAGTGTTTTTCTGTGACATCTCTGCTTGTTGAGATTATTAAAATGTAGGGGTTTATCTTCCCCCTCTTAGTCATCTAATGAGGCTTTGGCTGTTGCTTCTGAAAAAAAAAATTAAAATGGTGACTTATTAAACTCAGGGGCTGAATATTTTTAAGACTTCTGTGGAGGTGCAAAGACACTTAGTTGGTGATGTGTTCCTCTGAGAAGGTGTCCGCATTTGCTGTGCGGACACCTATTGGGATCTTTTGCTTTGTTAGCAGGGACCTGAGGCCACAAAAAAGAAAATTGCTTTAAAAATAAATGTGCTGTCATTTGGGATACTGAGGTGATGAACTGTAATTACATGCAGACCCAGATTTCTTCCTTTGTACTTGTTTTCTTGACGTTATTTGTGAGGTAGGATAGAACTTCAGGTTGACTTTTAAAACAGCAGTTCCTGGGGCTTTTTTCCCTTTGTATCTATGTGGTAAGCCAAAATTCAGTCTTTGGTTGACTTGCTGGAGGAACTGGTGAAGATGGTTATGCACATGTTTGCAAAGCCCTTCTCTCTGGAAACAGAGGTGGTTTTTTTTGTCACCAGGGGCCACATCCCTGCACTACTCTTGGGTCAGATTCCACTCCCTGCACATCCCCAGTGTTTTGCCAGACAGGTCAGAAACCAAGTCCAGCTCTCTGCAAGAGTTTCCTCCTCAGGCATTCATCTGTCTGTGTCACCAGCTGAAACTCCTAGCCCAAACAGTTAGATCCCAGATTTCATTTGTATATGCTTCTGTTTGGGGTGCACACAGAAATACATGGGTTTGGGATCTGGAGACTGCTGTCCTCACCAGTACCTCCTGGGTGGAGAGAGAAAAAATTCAACTGGACATCCATGAAGAGGTGGGAAAAACCCCAGGCTTTCTGTGGTACTTAGAAACCAAATGCAAAAAAAGATATGGTGAAAATAGCAATATGACTAATCCCAGGAACATCAGTATTGTTTATAACCTTTAGACAGAGGTGCACCCAGTAACAGTTGTTAATATTACAGTGAGAAGTTTCTCTCAAATAATTCCTGAAAGTACCACAGAAAGTCGAGAAAGGAGAAGTAGCATTTCTCACAAAAGAGCAAAATCATATACGTTGCTACTCAAAATGTATCATTGTATTTTGATTTTTTGCTGAAGACACCGTTCTTGTCAAACCTCATCAAATGCAGCAGTGGTGTTGGGTAACTGAGTACAGTGAATTATCTAGTGATGGCATCACTGCTGTGGCATGACCTGCATTTTGGGTACCTGGAGCTATCAGTGGAGACCCTGGCAGGCAGCTGGGTGCGTTTCCATCAGGATTTTTGACTCTTGGGGGAGTGCTGGCCTGTCACCACCCTGTCATGGGTGGTTTCCATGGGGAGGCCCGGCACCAGCTCACACCCATGTTTACTGCAAGGTCCAAGCTTGGGCTTTGCCTTCTTTTGCTGCAGACGCATTGGATGTCCTTCAGCTCCTGGCCCAGTCTGTCCCTCCTGATTTTCTTCTGCTCACACACGTCTTCTCTCTCTGCTTTCCCAGCCGCTGGGCCAGCCGCAGCACCACCACGCAGCGGAGGAAGGACCGCCTGCGGCAGCACTCGGAGCACATCGGGCTGGACAACGACATGAGGGAGGTGGGTGGCCTCATCTGAGGGCAGCACAAGCTGTGATCCAGGAGGTGGAGGTTTGGACGACAGCGTGCCTATTACTTGGGGCAGTTTTGTGACTACTGTAAGGTTTGGTTGGGTCTCTGTGGCCATTTGGATGCTGCTCCGCTTGTCACAGATGTTCTACAGCTTCAAAGCACACAACATAAATAAAGTGCTTTTATTATTTGGGAACAAGACAGCCCCACTGTCATCAGGAAAATGGCTTATTTGCTGATTTAGACCCTGGCTGTGTTACTGCACACAGACAGCAGAGCCCTGGCAGTGCAGCTGCCAAACTCTGGCTGGGGTGGAAGTGTCTGGAGAAGTCAAGTCCTTGAAAAAATGTCAGCCCTGTAGACGTGAATGATGCAGGATTCTTCCTTTTTTTTTTTTTAAGGGACTTTTCTCCTTTCTCTTACGTAGATTTCTGACATGAGTATGTCTGTTTGAAAGGTTAAGACTTTGGGGCCTTTTTATGCCTGAAGCTTGGAAACTCATGCGTCTTGTAAATGTCAGTCACATACATGCATTTCTTTCCCATCTTTTCAGTTCCTCATCCTTCATTAAATATTTTCTGACACATTTTTCCATTGATGTCCATATGCTTCTTTTGTATGTCACTAGCAAAAATATAACACTCCTGCTGTTTTGTGGTAAAACTCGTTGAATAATGTTGGTCAGTGTTGCAGTTTGCCCTCCAAAAGAACCTGAGTGGATGAGAGAACTTTTCAGCCATAGCTTTGAATGATGTTTCATGGAAACACAGCAAAACAGCACTTGTACATGTTTGTTGCTATTTTTGCTAACATGGCTTTGCAAGTATATTTTAAACAGTGCCTTGTGTGTGTATATCTCAGCAGAGCCTTTCCAGTACGTTGTCATGTATTTACTTTCTTCTTTTTTTGGCTGTGGATCATATGCATGCTTCTTTTGCTTTGTCTCCTCTTTCTTTCTGGCTGTTCTGCCATTGGGGCATCTGCCTCCTCTTAGCCATCGGAGGAGCTTTTGCTTCGTCAGAACTCAATGGCCTTCTGGGAGTGGGATCAGGGACCACCCCCTCCTGCACGGCCTCCTAAAAAATCCTTCTCTGAATGCTGCCTGGTATGTTTTAGTTTTTCTTGTTGAAAGCTGCTTTTGAGATGTTGTTAGCATGAGGAACCTCTGTCTTCGCTGCATCTCAAACCTCCCCCATTCTTGTAGAGCATGAGCACGTCCCTGTAGCGCTTGCAAGTGTGGTTATAATCAGAAAAGTAGCTGGAAAGGAGCTTCCACACCAGCTCCCTGGAAAACACGATGGCTCCAAGGCTAAAAGACAACACTTTTGTTTTGCTTTGGGTTTTTTTTTCCCATGTTGCTCACCTGGCAATTCAGTTTAGGGTGTCATATCCCAAAAGCATTGCTTTCTGACTGCTGGATCATTGCATCCCAGTGTCCAAGAAGGTAGTGGTGTGTGGATGCTGATGAACAGGCAAAGGGCAATCAACTGATTCTCTCAGCCCACTCTTATTCTTCTCTGGAACCTCAGAGTTAAATTTTTTTTTTTTTAATTTTAATATAATAAGAAGACATACAGTGTATAAAGTAAGGTTATCTATGTTTGTTTTATACTCTTCAGACTATAACCACACTTTTTATCCCTTCACATTTAAAAAGAAGTATTAGTTTTTCTAGTTTTATATTCCCTGTATTACTTTATCACTGGTTTTGCTGTTAATTTTTGCACTGACATGGAAGTCACTTGTGAGGTTGCTTGCTGAACAACACACTTTCATCGTCTGTAACTTTTTTCTTTTATTCCCACCTGTAGTTTTTGAACTATTTTAAAATCCTTACAATATTGGTGAAACTGTAGTTACCTAACTGAAAACTTGAGTGGAACACAGCTTTTCATGGCAGAGCTCTGCATTCTCGTCTGACCTGCTGGAGTGATGCTAAGTGGTTCTTGTCCAAATTTCTGTGTTGGGAAAATCCGATTGTGTCAAAAAACCTGTACAAGATATTTCGATTAACTTCAATATGTTTAGATTTTGGTTTTGCTTTTCCCGACCTACTGGAAGGTGTCCATGCCACAGCAGAACGGTTGGAACTACGTGATCTTTAAGGTCCCTTCCAACCCAAACCAATCTGTAATTCTATGGAATAAATTTTCTGCCCAGACAGAAAGCTCTGAGGATGTAGGAGCCATAGTGACCTCTCAGTTCCCCAGAAAACCCAGCCAGCAGCAGCAAGAATTCCCTGGAGGGGAGTGACCTGCTCCTTCCAGGAAAGAGTGGTCATTGTCACATACCATCCCCCAGAGAGGCATCATTAACTGGACAAAAACCCACTATGGAAACACAGCATTCCCACACCAGGCTATGAGCGCTGTTTTTCAAGGCTTTCATTTGGCAACATTCTGTTATCTTGCTCTTTTTAAGAAGAAATTATAAATAATGCTCGAACAATATTTTGATAGTTGTGGCCAACTTCCCAGCCTTGCTCAGCATGGAGCTCTCTCACTGATGCTGGTGTCAGAGGTCACCTGCTGATTGGTTTGTGGGTTTTTGCTTCACCAAAAAAAACCCCCAAAACAAAACAAAAAACAAACAAACAACAACAAAACAAAACAAGAAAACAACAAAGCAAAAAATACCCTACCCCTGAAGACAAGGAAATGGAGCAGGAAAGTTTAAAAGTCTTCTATTATAGCTTGGGGTTTTTTAAATAAGTATGATTTTTGTCCATACTTAACAATTACCGTAGTAAAAACATGAATGAGCCCAAGTGTCAGTTCTGTTTTAAATGAGGTTCATTTGTAATTGAGAAGTTAATTGAGAATACGATCAGGTCTCAATTTTCCCACATAAACTATGGAGATGAAAAGTAATGGATGAACTCTTTCTCCTTCACTAAGTGTATTTATGCTTCTTTTAGTTTATTTTCAAAGGATTTTTTTCTATTCATGTATAGTCTGGTCACAAATGAGACAATTCTTTTAATTTTTTTTTTTTTGTAAGTGAGAATCAAATAACAGTGGAAAGAAACTTTTCTTGGTGTTTTGACTTTATTGCTAAATGAAGGTATTACACTTTATGCACTTGTTGTGCCTAACTTCATGCTAGTGACTAACAGCACAGTTCACTGGCTAATATTGACTGATTCTGTACCACTCAGGGAAATATCTTGCTTTTTCTGTTGTCAAAAGGGATCATTCCACTTCTCCAGCCTGACACCTAAACATCAGACAAATCAAGATTTTGTTTCTAGATTAACACTAGCTCATTTGTTTTCACCACCTTGCTTGCCTAGGATTAGAATGAGGAGAGTCACTCTGACCCGTAATACCTAAAATTATTCTCTTTATTTTTAGAAATACATGCAGGAGGCAAGGAGTTTAGGAAAAAATTTACGGCAGCCCAAACTGTCAGACCTCTCTCCAGCCGTGATTGCACAGACCAACTGGAAATTTGTGGAAGGGTTGCTGAAGGAATGCCGCATGAAGGTGGGTCACCCCTGTGTTCTCTCCCCTTGATTGCAGTGAGCTTAAGTAGCACTGGTAGATGTTCTCCTGGTTCACAGCTGGAATGGCATTGTTCTGTTGGAATACCTGGTTATTGCAGGGTGGGCGTCCCTGTGTTTTTCAACAGCTAGAAGGGAAACGTTGTCACTCATCTGTTTATGCAGCTGATGGAAGGAGTAGAAAGAACAGGAAGGAGAATCAGCATGATCAGACATCATTTGGAGGATTTCCTTTAATTGTTCATATTTACATGTAGCCTAAACAGAATGGCCTGGAGACCCTTGGTCAGAAGGGAAGAATTCAGCACGTGTGGCTCTTGCGTGTTGTTTATGCAGAGCAAATGAAGTATAACAATTCCTAATATTAAAGAAACTTTTATAGCCATGGATGTACACCTTCTTTGTGTCTGTTGCAGTTGGTGGTGTACTGCTTTACCTGAGTGTTGAACTTTATTGGCTGTAACAAGAATTAAAACAGAAGCTAAGTAAGACTGAAGATGTATTCTGTACTCTGCTTGGTAATAACTCAACAGCATAGAAATAGGACAATAGATAAAGGGTATAGAAATAGGACAGCTGGAACAGGCTCCCCGGGAAGTGTGGTCACAGCACCAAGTCTGCCAGAGTTCAAGAAGCATTTGGACAATGCTCTCAAACACGTGGTGTGACTCTTGGGGTGTCCTGTGCAGGCACAGGAGCTGGACTCGATCTTTCTGGGTCCCTTCCAACTCTGTGATTCGAAGTAATCAAGCAAACTATTTTTATATAATTATTTTTGTTAATTTATAATCTCTGCAAATAGATTTGAAGTTTCTCTCTGTTGGCAGTGGTCTCTAGATCAAGCATGTGTGAGTAAAGTCATCTGTAAATTCTGTCCCTTGTTGGATAACATTCTTAGAAACTGTTGGGATTTTTTTTTTTTTTTTTAATAGACTAAACGCATGTTGGTAGAGAAAATGGGCCATGAAGCAGTTGAGCTGGGACATGGAGAAGCCAACATAACAGGTCTGGAAGAAAATACTCTGATTGCCAGTCTCTGTGATCTGCTAGAAAGAATCTGGAGCCATGGTCTGCAGGTCAAGCAGGTTGGTAAATACTGTATGTCATCTCTGCTTTTTAAGCTGCTACTCAATGTTCTCCAAGATAAAGCAGGAGGTGTCTTTGAAATCAGTGATTCATATTTTGTGAAGGTTTGAGGAGTTTTGGGTGTTTGGGGTTTTACTGGGAGGGATTGTTTTGGGGTTTTCTCCTCTGGAAATTGCAGTGATGTTGTCAAGTACATATCTGGTTTATTAACCCTTTCAACCTTCACAAGGGAAACCCAGAGGGAGGACAAAGAAACAAGGTGGGTGGTGTGACTGCTAGTCAGTGGGCTGGTCCTCTCTCTCCTCCTGAGGTTTCATGGCCCAAGAGAGAAGGATTGGTTGTTATTACCGAACATTCTACCCACTCAAATGCCATTCCATTATTCTGCCATGTTTACTGGCCATTATTGGTTATTCTTTTGCCTGGTTTAATTAAAGATACGTACTGCATATTCCACTCTCAGGGGAAATCTGCTTTGTGGTCCCATTTGCTTCAGTACCAGGAGAGAGAAGAGAAGCAAGAGCACAGTGCAGAGTCCCCAGGTGAGTTACTTGGCAGGTGACTCCATCACAGCAAATGAACTCGGCCATGGGAGGAACAGTGCAACCACATGAAACCCATGCAGGATTTTCAGTGTATTTCCTTCCTAATACCACATTTACATTCTGAGACTTGTCAAAATCATTGTGGGGATGTCTTGATGTCTGGACAAAATAGATTGAAATCACTGGAGGCAAAGGAACATAGTTTCCATCCTTGTCTGGAAAATCGCTCGATGTGTGTGCAGTACCTTCATTCCCTTCTAATGAGCACTGGGTGAGGTATGAGAAGCAGTGTCTCCACAAGAGATGATTTCGGAAGAAGCTGAAATTATGGAACTGGGAATAAGATAGCTGACATTTTTCTTTCAGTGAGCATAATCTGTCTCTCAAATCCCAATATGAATAACTCCATGTTCAGTAAATCTTTATACTGGTGGGTCGTACAGTTCAGAAATTCTGTAATTAATCTCTGTCCATCAGTCTAGGTGCTCAGTTTGTGCTTTAGCTTGGCCCCTTACAATCACTAAATGACTTCTGTGTTTTAAGAGAGGTTTTCTAATAACCTTGAGATCTCCCTGCCCAGCAGCTGGGATATTGTAGTAAAAGTCTCTGAACTTCAGTGGGTCATCTAGCAAGGACTCTCCAATGCAGATCCTACAGATGGGAACTTGTATGATCAGTCCTCAAAGAGGCATTTATGGACAAACTAGTCTCTCCCATGAAAGGACTTTTTAATAAGCTTCAATGAGTAATGCACTAAACAATCTGGCTGGCAGGCACAAATTCCTGAGAGCAAAATGTGTCACCACAAAGTGGTTTGATCAGAGCAGAGCACAGAAATGCATGGCATTCTTTGCATTGAATATGTTACTGTAGCTTAATTTTATTTGAGTTGTTCTCAGTTCTGAGCTTTCCGTAGAAACTTCTTGATAATAAAATTCATTGCTGTACAGGTTTAAGTTAAGGTATTTCACATACAAAAAAAGGAAGCTAAATCTCCAAGTTCAGTGCCGGATTAAGGAAGGAATAGGTAATATGTTCAGAATTTTCATTTTGTCTACTTCTGCATTTCCAGAATAGAGTTAATGGCAATGCACAGAAGCACTGTAGTTACCAGCCACTTCAGATTGTTTTCAGCTGTATGTAAAACAAATGCATTGGAGACTGTTGCTGTAGTGTTGTATTAACTTTGTGTATTTTCTCCACTGTAGTTGGTGGTGGAACAGAAAGACGAAAGTCTGATACAGGAATTACTCTGCCTACATTGAGGGTTTCCCTGATACAAGATATGAGGTATGCAGTTTGGTTCTAAAGCATTAATTGTGGGTTTAACTGTGTAGCATAAGATAAAGATCCTCACTGGCTTTGGGTCTACAAAGCCTAAGGAGAACTAAACCTTCTCTTCAGCCCACATTCAAATCTACGTGTTGCCTTTCTGTTTTGAAAAACTTTTTTGTGTGTGTTCATTTGATCTATTTTAGCTAACAGAGAATGAAAACCACACATACGTTACTGGGATTTCTCTTTTCCCAAGGGGGTTTTTCCAGTAATAAAGCCAACTTCTACAAATAACAGCAGATACGTTAATCCTTGTTTGTTTCTTTTCTTCATTTTTTTAATTACTGACCCAGCAAATACAGTTTATAGGCAAAGCAAAGGGACATAAAAACCTGTTTTCAATGCTTGAGCAATATTCTTTCTTTTCAACTAGCATTTCATGGCAGATAGTAATAAATGTACAAGTTTAGAAATTTAATCTGACCTAGAATTTGGGTGAGTTTAAAGTTGAGATGTGAAGTTGAGCAGGTTCTCTGCAGTAGACTTGCAGCCTGGCGCTGGAGATCTTTTCAAGCAGTGTTTGTTTGGAACCAGGATTAGAGTCAGAAGAGGTGGAGGCTGGTGTGACAGCAGCAGGCAGAAGTTCTTCAGGGCATCTCTTTGATCAAGCCACTGCCGGGTCAGGCCACTGTTTTGACACTTGTCTTGCCAGGGCTAAGGATTGCAGTGGGATAAACATGCCATGAAAAGAGAGGAGTAATGCCATAAACTCATCTCTAAAGAGCTGAGAGCAATTGCTGGCAATTTAATGTGTGAGACAACATGAGTACTGTTTCTTGTAATACCACGTCCTTCTTACACCTAAAAATACAGCAAAAAAAAATCTTAATGGTAAAAATAAGATCAATTGTAGTTTAGCTCACCTCAAACCCTGATTTCAAGTGATATGATTTTTACTATTTGTGTTGATGGATTAGTCAGATTTTGTGAGGAAAAAAAATCACTATACTGCCCACCTGCAGCGTGCAACCTTTTAGTTTGATGCTATGTAGTTTGAGTCTTTTGTTCGGATTCCAAAGAACATGACATGCCTCATAAGGCTAAAAAAACATGCAAAAGAGGGAAGGAGAATACATACAGTGTAATTAGAGGTGTAGTGCCAAGAGGTCATTTTGAACATGCGTCTGCCATTTTAGCATCCCTCTCATGGGATGTGACAGCTATCTCCTTAATTCAGTCCTGGGAGACTGACAGGCATGTAGAGGGTCAGTCTGAGGGAAGGATGAAGGAGGATCTGGAGCGGAAACTCCTGTGCTGGGAGGGGATTGCTGGCAGAGGAGGCTGTGTGTGCTCACTGCTGCATGCATGGGTCCTGCCTTCCACGAGCTTCCACCGGAGTAAGGAAAGCCAAGCACAGATCTGAGCTCTCTTGTTTGAATCACAGAAGTCTTTCTTACTGCCCTTCAGGGAAAAAGTACAGAAGTAGAACATTACCTTTTGTAGTATCTTGGGTATTCGTGATTGTCCACAAACATGTCTGGTCATAGAAAATACTGGGCAGATGGTGAGTTGAATTTGTCGTCTGTAATCTCGTGGCATACTTTCTCCTGCTTGGAAGGAATGCTGCCTAATACTTGTTTGCACACACACAGCCAGGCTAAAGTTGAAGGATGGGTAATTGTTAAATTGCGGGGCTTGTGGTGCTGACTGAATTAATGGCTGGAGGATTAAGCATTGCCTTAAGCAGGGCTTGTTTCTGATGGCTCATGCAAGGTTATGTAAACAACTTAAAAGCAGGGCTGAGTCACAGTCATGCTCTGAATGTGCCGTGAGCCTGTGCTACAGGTACTGTGGTGTGTCCTCCGCACCCCCCTAAAAGCTGAGCATCACAGATGTGGTAGGGAAGATGCTCAGGGTGTTTATTTTGGTTCTGCGCATGGAATCTCAATGGCACAAGCCAGTCTGGGGGTATGCCCTCCAGCCTTTCCCCTGGCAAGGATCTGCCTCATCTCTCCCACCCCTAGTCCAGCTACAGCCTGCTTCCAGCATCGCCTCGCCCTTCAGGCACTGCTGAGCATCCAACCCAACCAGTCAACATCAAGGCCTCCCCAAAACCTTTGGTCCAGCTGGATTTAAGTTTCTGATCCTTCCCCTTCGGGCAAGCTCTTCTTTGCTATCAGCACTTGCTCTCATGCCTATGTCGTGCCTCCCTCCTGCGGGGACCTTGCAGTGGAGGCTGTGAGCTGGGCACTGGGCCCACAGCAGTGATGCTTAACCTGCTGTGTTCAAAAAGAAGGCTGAACAAAGACCTGCTGCCTCCCTGGGATGAGCTGTAGGCTCCTTCCTGACTGTGCTGGGATGGGAGCGTGCACAGCGTCCTCAGGGCGTGGCGGTGCTGAGCAGCTGTAACCTCTGGTGTCAGCACAGCTGTTTTTGCAGAGGGTTTGTCTCGAAGTACCCCAGGCTTACATTTGACAGGGCAAATAGATTTTTCTTTATTACTAATGGGATTAAAAGCAAGTCCAAACCAGGGGAGTTGCATCAAAATGGCTGTTCAGTGCTCTGACAAGAAGAATTTGCTGTGCAGTGGTGAGCATACGGTGCTTACACTGAGGTCACTGATAAAAATAGAGCTGTTCTGACTCTCACAACTGACAGTGAAATAAATTTGAGTTCCTGCATGCTCTATTCTGTTACACTCTGCTTTTGCTGACACCAAGACTGATTACTGAATCTTTTTAATATCTCTGGCAAGCTTCATGGTTGCAGATCTTTATTTTTCCCAAATGCACAATTAATGCTAATCTAGTCTGAACCTGAAACAGGTAATGAAGAGGCACAGAGCGTGCATGGAATGAGGTTGCGTCCATCTGTACTTGAATTTTCTCACAGTGAAATAACATATTCTGCTCAGTGTTTCATACTAGATGTAATTCAAGCTGAGCACTCGGAGGGGGGAAGGGGAGGGAGATGATAGTCTGTGCTTTGATCTTCCCATCTCAAAAGACTTGAAATGTCTTGAGGAGAGTGTCTCAACACGATGTAGTTGAGTGTAGCATGCATCCTGTTTCTCAAGGACTACGGGTCACATGTCCAGCTCTCTGCTGGAAGGTCTAATGCTGGCTGCCGTGCTCTGAGCCAGGAAGGGCTTTCCCGTGCCAGGAGCAAGGCTTCAGCCCTGCGGGTCAGCCTGGCACAGAGCAGTGCTGCTGGGCTGTGTATCCTCTTCATTTGCGCAGAGCAAATTTGTATCTCTGGACAGCTCTAAGTTGTTCTTTGCAAATTTGCCCTAAAGGTCCTGGGCCTGCTCCGTTAGAGGCTCTATAAACAAGAGAGTAGTTTTCTCAAATAATGCAGGGGCTAAATATAACACAAAGCACACACTTGGGTGTAACAGATGGGGGAAAGCACGAGACAGTGAGACTATAGTAGTCAATGTAAAAAGCATCAGTCACAGCGTGACTTTGTTGGATTTCCTTTGGAGTAAATATTGCCACATTCCCCAACACTCAGCAATGCGTGGAGGGCTGTCAAGGAAGTTGCAGGAGTCGGACTGGGATTAGTTCAGACTTCAGCTGATGGTACTTGGAGCCTGCCACGGAGGTTTGGAGGGTTGAATTGCATGTGCGTTTAACATGCCCAGTGCATGAAAATTAAGAAATTGCAGCCTTTTCTTTCCCCTGCTGGAAACTGTTACTCATTTTTCTTGTTTATTTAACCAAGTTGGGGAGTTTTTGGAAGCAGCTTCACCCTACCATGGCAGTTCTCTTCCTCTTCTAAAACTCCCGGTGCTTTAAAACTAGAGTTTCTGGCATTATCCAAACTGAAATGTGGGAAGTTTAAAAAGAAAAAAGAAAAGCAAAACCAAAGCAAAAAGCCCCTGTGGAACAGTTCTGCTTTCCTACAGATGAAACATATGGAGGGCTGTTCAAATTATCACTTACAGAAAGGCCTCTTATAGCCCTAAAAATGTGATTCTGCTTGCAGCTTCCTGTTGCTGTTCTTGCCTCAGCAGTCTTCTTTTTCTCAGATGTGCCATTGCCCTTAAGGGATTTGTTAGAGCCTTCAGAGCCAGCGTGGTTTGGAAAAACTCTCAGGACACATGTTTGTCCTCTGCCCTCCCGGACACACCCGTTCAAGTCAGCAGCTTGAGGTGGCAGCTGAGATACAGCTGTGTCTCACAGGGTGGCTGCTTCAAGTGTTAGCAATGTCCATGTGAACATCTACCCCCGGCAGTGCAGGGATAAGCAGGTTTACCCCTCCTCACCTTGGCCGGGCAAACACAGGGCAGCTCCTACAGGCTGCCATGCTCAGGAAAAGCTGCCACGTGTCCTCGTGCCAGTCTGGGGCTGCCAGGGATCTCATTCCCACAGTGCAGGGTTCTGGGGGGCCCTGCTGGGCAGCTTTTTAGAAATTATGTCAGAAGACATTTTCCGGTTCACCTGCTGCATCGTCACACTGGATGTTGCCATTTGAAGCATGTAGAATTTTTATGATTCATTTATTTATTTTCTTTCCCACACACTTCAGGCATGTTCAGAACATGAGTGAGATAAAGACTGATGTGGGGCGAGCCCGAGCCTGGATAAGACTTTCTCTGGAGAAGAAGCTTTTGTCTCAGCATCTGAAGCAGCTGCTTTCCAACCAGGCACTTGCAAAGTAAGCCAGCTCTTTTCTTCAAACCTTCACTTTCACAGTGTGAAAGTGGTGTCTCAAGGTGCTGCTGCTTGGGATGCAGCCAGGCACCCTGTTTGGGTACTGTGGTTTCCAGCTAGAAGGGATGAAGGGCAGAGGGTAAATGGGAGAGGTGGTACTGCCCACGCAGCAGGGCAAAACTGTGCTCATCTGCATGGAAAAAGCATCACACATTTCAGGAAGGAGGCATCAGTTCTTGGTCAGATCCCTGCACTGACCCAAGCCGCACCACAGCCCTACAGAGCTGACAGTGCTGAGAGGACCCCAAGCACTGCCTGGTGCCTTCTACTGAGTTCTCTCTGTCACACTAGGGAACAGAACTAAGATGAGGTTATTAGATGAGACCATTCCACGGCAGGAGGGTATGGGGAAGAAATGAAGTTGCTGTGTGTTGGTTCAGATCTGCGGCTGTGAGTAGTGTTAGTTTCTATCTGTGCTTTGCAGCAAACCCAAAACTGAGATGAACTCAATAGCCTTGCTGTGGGAGCGTGGAGCCAAGAGTACTCTGTAAAACACGTGCAGCACATTTACGTGCCCTCAATGGGTTTCTAGCAGCTTCTGTTATTGGGGAATCATACCTCCCATTAAGAGCCCCTCTTCATTTGATGTTTTGAGATTCAAACACCTTTTAAGATATGTGGTGCTTTTTCAACAGCAACAACAAAAATGCCATTTACTCATTTCTCTCAGGAAACTGTACAAGCGTTACGCTTTCCTGCGCTGCGAAGAAGAACGGGAACAGTTTCTGTATCACCTGCTCTCACTCAATGCTGTGGATTACTTCTGCTTCACAAGCGTCTTCACTACAATCAGTGAGTTGGAGAATCAATTTTTTTCCCCCTGACTAAAAATTAGTTGCTGTCATGATTTGTAAGAGATGATGTTGCTGGTGCCTGAGTAGCTGAGCCCTTATCTGGAAGCCTTGGTTGTTGCTGCGGGCTCGAGGGTGCTGGGTGTTGCTCTGGGAAACCAGCTGGAGAGCCAAGGTTGTGTGGGAGTGCTCCGGATAAGAGCATTGCACAAAGGAGAGTAATCAGCAGAGTGCTGCTCTCTGTATAGTTTCTTTCATCTTCCCTCCCAGACAAGTCCTCTGCCTCCTAACACTTCTTTCTGGCCTTCATTAAGTGTGCATCCTAGCAGCCTGCTCTCTTCAGACTGAGGAGGAGATGAAAGATTGGAGGATGAAATACTTTGTGCTTCTCTGTGTATTTTAAATCTCTTTTTGTCTCTTCTTAAATGCCAGAAAGGTTCCCTTTCTCACCCTCTCTTGTAAGGAGGAGAGCAGAGGTTTGATTGATATCTGAAAATCAATCTTTGTCTCTCCAGTACTGGACAATGCAGAAAAAGCAGGATCCCAAGAGATGACCTAATTATTTGGATTCACCTGGGCAGCCCTTATTTTTAATTTCCCTGCTTGTTCAGAGTGAAGTGAAGCAAGTTTTACGTGTCTGTCAAAACAGGCACTCAGTCTACCTTTTCTCCTCTTAAAGCAATAAATCCCCTTAGAACTAGCACAGTGCAAAGAAATTTGTTCATCCTTGATTACCTTATTTCTGTGGGGCATCAAGCTTGATAGCCTCCTCCTGTAGGACAAGTGCTTGGAATTTGAGGGTATTGTTTTGAGTGCAGTATGATTGGATGGCACATAAAAGTACAAGAACCTGGCTTAGCTTCCCCAGTTAAAAAGGCAGCTTGTGAAACATAAGGGGAGAGAAAAGAGAGTCTTGCAGTGCTAGAGGTGCAGTGTGAGAGTCAAATCCAGATTGGGATGGGTGGCAGTCCTTGTCTTAAGCATGAATGGGTGGTACAGATTTCAAAGCAGAAGAATAAGAGAATAAGAACAGGAATAGGAATAGGAATAGGAATAAAGAGGGCGATGTCCACAGAGACACACCATGCTTGAGACTTTGGCTGTGGTGTTACCAGCCACGCCAGCATTTCCTATTGCAGCCTTTCAGTACTTGAAGGGGGCCTATATGAAAGATGGGAACAAACATTTTATCATTTACCTGTTGCAGTAGGACAAGGGGTGATGGTTTTAAACTAGAAGAGGGTCAGTTTAGATTAGATATAAGGAAGAATTTTTTTACATTTTGGGTAGTGAGACCCTGGCACAGGTTGCCCAGAGAAGTTACGGATGCCCCATCCCTGGGAATGTTCAAGGTCAGGTTGGACGGAGCAGTCTGGTCTGGTTGAAGATGTCCCTGCTCGTTGCAGGGGGTTGGACTAGACGGCCCCTGAAGGTCCCTTCCAAACCCGACTGTCGAGTGATTGTGCCACTCTCTTCCCCCATAGCCTGCCGTGTGCCCATCCTCCCGCAGGCGGGTCCGTCGCGTTCCGCGGCGGCTCCGGAGCTGTCCCGGCTGTGCCGCGGGGCTGCAGCTCCCCCGTGCGGCACTGCTGCCCCTCACCCCGCCCGCAGCGGCAGGGGTCTCCTGCTTGGCTTCTGAGACAGGGAACGAGAGCTTGCCTTCAAGGGAAAGGCGTGGTTTTGCCCCGGAGTTGCGTTTACCGTAAGGGAGGGTAAAACCAGATCAAGAGTAACGTGCTTCCTCCTCTGCCTGTTCTCAGTGATCCCTTACAGGTCAGTGATAATTCCCATTAAAAAACTAAGCAACGCAATAACCACATCAAACCCGTGGATATGTGTGTCAGGAGAACTGGGAGATAGTGGCGTCATGCAGATTCCTAAAAACCACCTAGAAATGACGTTTGAGGTGAGTACGTGCTCTTCACATTTTCCTTTCGGTTTGAAATGTGCTTCCAAATAAATACTAATTTGTTAAGGAGTTATTAAGAGCATGGCATTTCAGATTCAGTCCTGATTTTCAGTGTCACTGTCGGTTCAAATATGTACAGGAAAATAGCCTGCCCCTCCTGTGTGAAATGAAGGTTTCCTGTGAGCACACACCACTTTTAACCACAGGCCTCACTGCTGTCCCTGTCCAGCCCAGACACCTTGCCAATCTATTTCCACATCTCATTCCCTTCCACACCTCCTTGCCTAATTTTCCCTTTCAGTGCTCATTTCCAACTCTTCTTTTCCCTTCCAAGTTCATTTTCCCTTCTTTCCCTCTGTCTTCCCACTAACCACCACCCAGGCCCCTTTTGACCTCTGGCCAGTCCCAGATTTCTTCTCAGCCCACTGTCTGGCATTGCTCTTCAACATCCAAGCCTCAGGTGCTGTCCCTGGCACACTGGGAGCTGCCATCCCCACTGGGCTCTCTCCTCCAGGCTTGCTGGGGGTTTTTCTTTGCTTTCCCCTCTGCTTTCCCACCCATCAATTACAGGTTGGCTCAGTGCCATGCCAAAGCAGCTGGTAGCAGGAATTGCAGGGAAAGCCCCATCAAGCTCCTCTAGCTCCGGGCTGTACCAAATCCATTAAGGAGTGATTTTGTAGGAAAATCTGCCACTGAAATTAAGGTTGCATCCACTGAGCATATGCAGACTGATCTTCAACAACAATAGCAAAAAAAGCCTCTTGCCAAATATAGGTCGATTTTGACACAGAGGGGATATTTTTGTGTTAAATGCCCACGTCTCATTCCGATATTGCTATTTTGTAGAAAAGATCTCCACGCTTCTAACAGGCAAAATGACATATTTAGATATTTCTGAGGACCATATTGATGCTGTTCTGGATTATTCCTTTGGCTGAAACTTTCCTAAAATATCGACTTGGGTAGCCACCCACTACTGAAAATGTCAGCCCAAGCTGCTTGTTTGGCAGCATCAGAAGCAGTGAAAACCAAGGTCTTTCAAGGGAAGTGTTTAGGTGACGTTAACAGAGATAGTTGCCAACCCCACCTACAATTACATATTGCACTGGAATTCACAGGGCCTTGCTTTCCTTCTTCTGTGTCTTTGAGATACTAAGTCTTATGTTTGAGATTTTTTTTTTTTTGGCCCAACAATAAGCAAATCAATCTTTGAAAATCATAAAGGATCTAGGGACTGCTGCATAGTGTAGAGTGAGTCAGCTGAAGGTCAGTATGCTCCAAATGCATTTTTGAAAAGCTGTACTGAAGATCTATTTCTTCTGCAGAAGCACACCTTTTTATCACCTTAGCTCAGAAATGTGTAATTAATACTTCTCAGAAATATTCAGCGTGCTCCCAACAAATAATGTAATCTCCTCACAAGCTTTTAATAGTTTTTTTTCTCTGCTCCTGTCTTAAAATAGTTATGCTGCTTTTCAAAATGCTCTGCGTGTTTGGTCAAAAATACTTATTCCATAAATCAAGAAAAACTGAATAAAAGCCTGTATTCAAGACCATATGTGTGTGTGTGGTGGGGGTGTGTGTTGTCTGTTCTTTTTCAAATGAAGCAAAAACTGTTACTCCTTGCAGTGCCAGAACTTGGGGAAGCTGACGACCGTTCAGATTGGTCATGACAACTCAGGGCTACTGGCCAAGTGGCTGGTTGATTGTGTCATGGTCAGGAATGAAATAACAGGACACACGTACAAGTAAGCAACAAGTTTTAATTCTCCTTGTCTGAAATTCTTGTTGAATTTAGAGAAAGCAAGAAAGCATTTACCTTCTCCTTAACTGATTTAGGCTGATTTGGGCCCATGATTAGGGTTGGATTGGTTTCCTCCACCCCCAGTTCTCTCATTTCAGAAGCCCTAGTTGCAGTCACATAATCTGATAAATATTAAATGAGATTTGAGTGCAGCATTTTCTTTGTAACTTTCTGAGACAGGACAGACAGTATGGATACTTTCGAAGTGATTCATATGTTTGTGTCATATAATTAAATCTCTTGATTTAAAGTAGTGTGGTAAAATTGTGCACAAATTAACTCTTTAAACCCCAAGAGCTGAAATCTAGGTCTAGGGGAAATAGTAAGAAAATAAAAGGTTTTGATGATTTCTTTTCTAATCTTCTATTGAGTACATACCTCTGTGTCAAAATGATCTTGTGACTCATCATTGGTTTTACAAAACATGGCTTAGCAGACTTAATTTTTTTTAAAATGTGAACTTGGAAAACTAATTCAGAGAGGTGAGCCCTAGGTCTCAGAGCTGGCCACAGTGTACAGGGGAAAGTAGGAGGACATGGGATGCAATGACTGTGAGTATGGACATGTGCATGGATTTCATTAGGGCTGTGTATGGGATCCAAAAGTACAGCAGTAAAATGTGAGGTGAGGTTCGAATATGAGGAGATGTCACAGCCTCGGCCTGGGGGGAACTCTGTGGGGATTTGGTTGTAAATCGTCACAATGCACTTGAAGGGCGAATATCAGTTGTGCTTGCAAGTGAAAAACAACAAGGCAGAAAACAAGATGTGGACCGTGAAATTTGTGTGTGACCCAAGCTTTGCATATTTCCCTGTTTCTAAGGATGCTCAGTTGTGGTGCAGGGGCTGCTCCTGCAGAGTTCTGCTTTGTGAGAATTTTCTGGGAGCAAAGTATTCCCCGCCTGTGAGCAGTGTTTATTGGGTACCAGCTGTCCCCCAGCTTTGCAGTCAGGCTGCACCGTGTGTGTGGCTGAGCTGTGCTTGTCCTGGGCGTGCTGCAGGTTCCCCTGTGGGCGGTGGCTGGGGAAAGGCGTTGACGACGGCAGTTTGGAGCGAATACTCATTGGAGAGCTGGTGTCCTCCACGTCTGAAGAAGAGCTGGGGAAGCAGTGCCGCACCCCGCCCCAGCAGAAATCTCCTACGGTGACTCGGCGGCTGAGCATCACTTCCCTCACGGGGAAGAACACCAGTAAGTCCTTGCCTTCCTCCCCAGGGTCATAGAGAAGGGGGCAGCTGCCAACTGCTGGGGAAAAAAAAAAAGCTTCTGTGAGCAGGAGGGTTCATCCTGAAGCAAGGCTTGGTGCAGAGCAGCAGCTGCAAGCTGATGAGCTTTTCCTGCCTTCTCTGGTTGGTGTTTGCTCTGTGACGTACACGGTGCCTCTTTCAATGTCCCCTTTTGACTGTTGAGAGATAATAATCTCTTTCTTTGGAGCATGGAGATACGAGATGAGGGAGGAGGAGGCAGCAGAATTTGCAGTAGCTGATGCTGCTCAGCCTCCCAGCTCACTTTGCAGTGTGTGGGAAGACAGGCCCCTCTGAGGGCAGCTCAGAGCTTGATGTGGCTGCTGTGAACTGCCTCCTGGCAGAGCTTATCTCCGGAGGGACCCTAGGGCGCATCAACCTCACATCCCTAAAATTAGCTTTTATGAGTAACTGCACTTGGCTACAACAGGACATGGGACTGTGAGGGTCATGTGAGGCATTCTCTGCTAAAGCAGATGGGACGGTGTAGATCCTGTTCATACATCTGTCCAGCTCCTGTAAAATTAGAGGACATGACTGCTGAAATGTCAAACAAGGAAAGATTAGCCTCCAAGTGTAATAGAGCACTTAAAACCCACCACTTCAGCTAGTCTGCTCTCCATCATTTCACAGAGCCTAATGCCGGGCAGATCCAAGAGGGAATCGGGGAAGCTGTGAACAATATTGTGAAACACTTTCACAAGCCAGAGAAAGAGGTAATTCCTACTTTTCATTACTTGCCTGCATGTTTTTATAAACAGAAATGGCACTGAAGTACCAGTAGATGTACTACCTTTAGATCTGAAGTTTCTGGCATCCAAACAAGGCAATTTATACTTACCTATTCTCCCTTTCCCACAGAGAGGGAGCCTTACCATTCTGTTATGTGGAGAAAATGGTCTGGTTGCAGCACTGGAGCAGGTCTTCCACCATGGATTCAAATCAGCTCGCATTTTTCATAAGAATGTCTTCATATGGGATTTCATAGGTAAGCTGGTATGTGATTTGGAGGAGAAAGCTTAGGGCAAAATGACTGCTCACACGCAGACCTTGGATTCTCATCAGCTGGGGAGCCATTTCTCCTGCCAAGCACCTGCTCCAGGTTGCTAAAAGTCAATGAGAAAGAAGACAAGAAATACTAAACTCTGTGTAAGAGAAGACTTTGAGTCTGTGCAGAAATTTAAGGGTTCATAGTTCAAACAGCTTTTCTGAGAGAAAGAAGGTGGGCTGGAGGTTGGAGTAGAAGAGCAATCAGTGTTAGGGGGAGAGCTGGGAAAGGGCAGGGAGTGAAAGGTTTGGATTTTTGGTTGTTTATGAGAACTCTCCTAATGACTGCACTGGTCTTCTGGTGATCCTTACCTGTAGGCCTATGTAGGGGTAATTTGAGATGTATTTCCTCCCTTAGAACAGGCTTGCAGGCTGAGATGCTTAGCCTGAGGGTAAATGCATACACAGAAAAAGTGAGAAATCAAGGCTGATGGTATCACTTACAGTGAAACCATTGAGGGGTGCTCTGGTGCAGCTCCTTGGTGTTACTTGTGTTAGACACCAACCAAACTGACCAATGCTGTGCCATGTTAAAGGTGGAGGTGATCACCTACCTGTGGTCTTCAGAGTCAGGAATCCATAGATGAGCTGTGGAATAGCTCTGAACAGGTCGGTTTGTTAAGCATTCCCTTGTGTGGTTCTGTGTCACAATGAAGTGCTTCTGCTCACTGGGTTCTGATGTTCTCCCTCCAACAGAGAAAGCTGTTGCTTATTTTGAAACCAGTGATCAGATTGGAGACAACGAGGAGGCCCTTTTGCTTCAGAGATCTTCATGCAAAACCTTCTGTCATTACGTGAATGCCATCAATACAGCTCCGAGGAACATTGGAAAGGATGGCAAATTCCAAATCCTGGTTTGCCTGGGGACAAGGTACCAATCTGCTCTTCATTGTATGTGTCCTCTGGCATTAGACTAAAAGAATATTTTTCCACCATTGTTACTAGCTTTAGTTTTCCATTTTAAGACATCTCACACCTTTCTATTATCCAGTGCCTATTTTAGGCAGCTTTAGTACTATGTCAAAAATTGGAGCAAAGAAGCACTAATAATACATGGCTAGTGTCTAAACTGCTAAAAATATTTTGAGCTTTTTATAACTGTTAGCTTGACAGTCATGTGTATGAAATCTGTCTTGAAATGCTGTTTTTAATGAAGTACTGACTTTGAGAATGCAGAGTTCCTTTTCAGGAGCTGGTGAATTTCTAAATCCTCATTCAATTGCCTGTGAAAATGGGATGTCTGTTATAATTTTGACAGAACTGTTCTAGATGAACTTTTCTTTCCTAATAGGGCATTTTCTGTCTTGCGTTTGGGGAGGGACAGGAGGGTGGGACTTAGTTGTATTTTGGAGGTGGTATGTCTCGAAATAAGTGCCAGTTTTGTCTTGTCTGTCTGGATACTTGGAAAACCAGTTGGCAAACAGTCCGTCAGATTTTCCTCAAGTTTTACTTTCCCTGTTCCTGATCTGAAAATGTTGCTGAATTCTTAAAAATGTCAAATTCTGCTAGTATCTTTCAATTTTCATTTCTACAGTCGGTCATATTTTACTAATTTACCAAATCAAGGGTTGTGATTACACAGGAAACTTGAACGTGCAAACAACATGCACCACTCACCAAAAGGGGCTGCATGTTTTGGGTTGTGCTCTGGAAGAAGAATTCCAGTGTGAGATCTGTTGTATTTGGTGCTCAAACCTAATGCCTGTCCTGCCCTTTACAGGGACCACTTGCTGCCTCAGTGGATCCCGCTGCTGGCAGAGTGCCCGCCCATCACGAGGATGTACGAGGAGAACGCTCTCCTCCGGGACCGCATGACTGTCAACTCCCTCATCCGAGTCCTACAGACATTGCAAGATTTCAACATCATCCTAGAAGGATCACTCATTAAAGGAGTGGATGTTTAGCATGGCTTTGCTGAGAACTTCATTACTCTTTTCCCAAACAAGCAAACCACAATTGGAGACCTGTCAGGACTTGAATGCCATGGTAGCGCACCACTGTAAGGCGAAGCTGCAGGTGGAAGCAGGATTGGGAAGCCCAGTTTGTGCCCGATGGGGACTGGCCTCTAAAGCTGCAGAAAGCTAAGATGCAGTATTGTAGTTTATTTGAAACAGAAATTTAGTACAAAAAATAGAGTATTTTCATGTGTTAGATGTGTGTAAATACGCTATCTTCTTTAAGAAATTATATTACTCGAAGAAATTTTTCTTAGACTGAATGTTCTTGTTCTGAGTAGCTTAAACCAGGGGAAGGACTTGGGGGAGGGGGGGAAGGACCAAGGTGGGAAGGGATGCCACTACTTGCTTGCGAGGAAGAAGCCAATCAACGTGTAAATACAGCGCAAACTCAGCAGGGCTTTTTTCAGGTATTGCAGATTAATACAGCAAATATCCTTATGTAGCCATTGTGATCGTGTCACTCTTGGAAACGCTGTAAGCATATGCTGGTTTACTCTACTGTCCATGGTCTCTCTTAGTTTGTTGTTTGTTTGAAGACTCACCTTCCCATGCATGGAAGTCATGAGTCATCATTTTTTTTCTGTAAGGTCTTTTGAGTCACTCCTGTTGATCTCCAAAAGGGGAAACAAGTGTTGGAATGCTTAAACACTGGAGAGGAGCACTGCCGTCAGCCTCAGAGCCTGAGAGTGTGAGACCCCTGTGGAAGCCCTGCTGCTGCAGCCTGAGATGGGGACTCAACTCAGTGCGTCCCTTCCCTGTCTAGATGTTCTCATGATTGACCCTCACCCTCAACCAGTTTGTGTTGTGGATGACCTTTTTTTTTTTCCCATGATGAGGAATTTGGTTTATACCAAATTCTTGCTGTACTTGAGAAGAATCATTGCTGTAGAGACACAAACACCACTGTTGCTGTGCTACCGAACTGTATCGGCTGGCTTTGAAATGCTGACAGGTTTTGAGTCTTCCTTTATCATGCAGAATGAGTTTTCCTAGGGGAGTACAGGATCTGGATTAATTTTTTTTAAATTGTCCAGCTACAAAAAGAAAAGGAATTAAGCAAAAGGAGGAAAAAAAAATAATCTCATGTTGGTATTTTGAGACTTCTCTCCTACACTCTTTCCAGTTGATGTGTTACTAGTACAGTGCATATACAGAGATACAGCTCTTGATGAGGAACTGGGAGCAACTATATGATACAAATTTAACAAGAGATTATGTCAGAATCACCTCCTGAATACCATGCAGCAAATACGGAGGGTGTTTTCCATTCTTGTGGATGGGAGTTGGAAGGATCTGAGGACATAGTTAGCTTCACTTTGTTTTAATTTTTGGAAGTTAGCTTAAATACAGGTTTTTGTTTTCACTTGTTTGTTCCGTACAATCTTGGGCATTTGGTCAGTGGATTCTTTGGATGTCTCACTGTCAGCTGAGGCTTGGGATAGGCCCCTGACTGGTACTGTAAGTGTGTTGCCTTGCACTGTGCTCCCAAGTGGCATTAGGAGGGAATTGGCAATGGTGGACAGCAGCAGGTCTTGGCATAGTATGCACGTGGTGGAAAGAGGGATGGGAAGTGAGGAAAAGGAAAGAGGATGAAGATTAGGGTTTGCTTTCTCACCTGCCTTTTGCCAAGCTTCTCGATTTTCCTGTGGTCCTTCTGCTGCCCCGTTCTTAGAACAGCCCTCACTTCAGAGTGGAAGCTTCACCTCATACTCCCAGCCAGAAGAAAACCCTTCAAGTAACTTTGTTTCATTGGAGAGTTTTATGTTATAGAAGTCTTCTTGTTCTAAGAAAGAAGTAAAATAACACTGTCGAGGAGCCTTCGACTTTAATGAAGGTTCCAGTTTTCAATAACCATTCTTTCCTTCTGGGCTTGTGCTTCCTTAAACTGACTAAACTCATCCCGAATACTGTAGGCAGCACTGCCATGTCACTGCTGTGGGTGTGAGTAACTAATGTAAAGGTTGTGAATGGTGTCTTGAGTTAGTAGCCAGAGCCCACAGCTGTGTGACATCTCTCTTGCATTTCCAGAAATGTGAAATTTGGGGTGTTAGGATTTTCTTAAAGTCAGCAGACGATGCATGACAACCCTTCAGCAGCAATTGAGAAGTCCCTGTACTTAATTCTATCAATGAATTATACATTTAGCACCAGAAACCACGTGGCAGCATTATTTGGTAATGACTGCTTAGGATGTTTTGATTTCTATTACAGCTCAGGTCTTTCATGCCTAATGACTGCTATACAGGGTTTTTTCATGCCCAAGCCAGTCTAAGTGACTTTCATTTTACTGAAATAACCACCTCTTTAGTCCTTGGATTTCTTCACAGCATCATCTGCATTCGCTGGCTGGGTGCTTCCCAAAGTACACTGCTGCAGATTTCTCCAAAGGCTGCGTAGGACTGGAGCAGTCATAACGTTCATCTGACATGACAAGGGTTAAGTGCAAGCAGGATCAAGTAGAACTGTGGGCACCTCTAAAGGTCATTTATTTATGTGAATAAACCACACACAGAGAAAAAAAGGCAATAACTACATTAAGTCTTTCTTAAGTTAAAAGAAGTCAAAACATGAGCGTTTTTAAAATTCAAATCAGGGCCTTTCCCCTTTTCAGACTACATTAAGAAACCTTTAGCACTTAACACAACTTCACGTCAGCTTTTTCAGCAGGTGTTGACTTGTTTGGGTTTGTCAGGTTTCACATCATATTAATAATAATACAATAAAAATTATGTATGTCTCATGTTTCCTTGTAGGCAATAAACCACCCCAAGATATGTTGAAAGGGGCACAGCTGAGTGCCTCAGATTCCTGCAGGAGTAGTTATTTGACAGCCTGGGGAGAACGGTTCTTCATAGTGACTTTTTATTCTACCATGTATGATTTTATTTTTTTTTTTAAGTGGACTACTTTTGTTTATTGCAAACTGTGAGGTTTATTCTGTAAGGTTTACAGAAATCATTCTACCCACGAGAATGGTGAGAAACCCATCAGGATTCTTCTAATCGAACACCGTTTTTACTTCACTGTTAAAGCACCTTCTTTGGTTGAGAAAGGGAATCTTGGAAAAGACCAAAGCTCTCTGGTATCTGCTTTTTAAAAAAACAAAAAAATTCCTATCCAATGCCCATCTGAAGATGTCTGAGTTTGCGTAGTCCTGTTGTACTAATAGCCAGCATGGTAACTTGTGGGAGTCAGAGAATCAGATGCCTCACTATGTACAAAATGTGTATTTATAATTCTCTGAAATAAATGAAATTGTCCTGTTTAGTGAAAAACCTACTCATGTTAATTCCAAGTTGGTTTGTGTAATTAGCTATCATTGTTCAAAAATGTGTTTTTAGGGTAGTTGCGCAGCAGCGTATTTGAGAAAATTCCTTCTTTCAATCAAATGAAGGTGCGCATCGTGAGGGGAAATATTGTGTGTTACACTTGAAATGTACAAATGTGCCCTGTATAGCTTAAAATGATCCCTCAATGTCTCCATTAAGTATATTTTGTCTTTACATTATTACTAACGGAATAAGAACTGGATTATTTTCAAGACGACATTAGTAAAAGTATTGTTCTATCAAGCACTTTAACATACACACCACAAACCGACATGGGTTTTTCAGGTTTTGAAGTACATTGAAATACAGCTTTTCATGCTATGTCCTTTACAAATAAAACTGTGAGAATAATGGTTGGTGTCACTTTCTCCTTGCAGAGGAACCAAGAGATTCAGGTCTCAAGCCGAGGAGCTGATCTGAGCCCGGAGGGAACAAACTGAACAGAATGATCCAGCTGGTGGTGACTCTGCTCCTGGGAACTTGGAGCAAAGTTGGGGAGAAGAGGGTGTGAGGGCATGTTCCCAAAACCAGCCCTTCTGCCTCCCTCGACACAAAAGGGAGGCAGAGACCGTGCTGAGCCCAAGCAGCTCATTATTCCAAGGCTTAGGTGGAAAACGTGGCTGATGCCAGGGAAGAAATGGGATCACAATGAAGCTGAGCTCTTAGCAGGGTAGTGTTGGCTAGGCAACCTGGATTGCTTTGCCCTTAGCCTCTGGGAGAGCAGGGAGAAGGAGGATGGGATTAACTTGTAGCAGAGTCTCTTTCCTCTCTTGAGATGAGTTGCTCTGATGTTTGAACTCAGGGATAAAATGCTGGAATGAAGCTCATGCTCTCCAGTCTGTCAGATAGCACGTTGTGGAAGAAGAAACGTTGATGGACAAGAGAGAGATGGATGCCTGCAACAAAAAAAGGTGCAAAAAAAAAAAAAGATAGTGATGCCCTCTTTTCTAGGTTGGACTGGATTTTCAGAATTTCCCCCCATGTCCCTCTCAGCTTTAGGTATGCTGGAATTGACAAAAACAAGAGAATTTTTGGAAACTTTGACAGTTGGAAATGCAGAGCCCTGCATGTGTGTGTGCATGGTGTGTGTGAGGTGGAGCGTGTCTGTTCATTCATTTTAACTCTGTTTTGAAGAGGCAGAGAATCTCAGGAGAGGACTGGAAGTTTCAAAGCTTGGGATCATTTATGTGGGAATCCTGAAATATATTGTATGATGATACTGGTGCTTATCAACATTACAGCATCCCATAAATGTAAATAAAATCCATAGAGCTGCACATTGTCAAATGTCAGTGGGTGTAGTGCCCGTACCTGTGCACCTCCTTACTAAATTTTTGTAAATTAGACATAGTGAGGTCTGACATCCTAAAGGCAGTCAGTGCTTGAAGTAGGGCAGAACTAATCTTGTCCAGGTGAGCAAGTGCAGATAACTTCCTCTCCACTGTGCTGTCATTGGTGCAGTCTGGGAATGTGGCAATGTTTTCTGCAAAGGACAAATAGAAGAAAACTGAGAAAACTTGCACGGGTAGGAGTTGAAATAGCTCATCAGCCTAGTTTGTTCCTTTCCAACATTTCAGGTAAGCTCATTCAAGGAAAAAAATCGTGCTCAGGTTGTGAGTGAAACTGCTTCCCTGGCTGTCACCCCATCAGCTCAGAGGCTGAGCCTCCTGTCGCTGCAGTCAGGGAGCGTTTCATTGCCAACATTCTTAATTTCTTTCCTGCTATTCCCTCAGCCGTGTATCGAAAGCTGTTTCGAGCTCAGCACAGGGTGTGAAGGGAATGGGAAAATTCCTGTACGGGTCTGCTATCTGGTGGCTGGTTATGGTAAGCTCTCTGCCGAAGCCACTGCAGAGCTGATTTGTCAGTGGGGAGCTGTGGTTCTGCAGGAAGGCTTGACACTTCACAGGGCCCGTCTGCATTCCCTGCAGACCTCACAGGGCATCTCAGATCTTCTGAACAAACTACTTCTGTCAGAATGTGGCCAGGCAAATTATTTTCTCCTTGAACCAAGCCCACCTTTGGCTTGAGGGGAGGGAGGGAAAAGCCATAGGAGGAAACACAGTCAAGCCCCCGATCCTGACCCATAGCATATTTTTCATGCTGATGAAGAGGAGCTCACTGCTACGTGATCTAATGACTACCTTGTTACCATTCAATTATGGGTTCAGTGGGGTCCATAAATGTAAAAGAATTGTCATTTGCTTAAGAGAGGCTCAGGTGTTCACACCAGTCACTGAGTAATAGAGTAATCTGTAAGATGGTGTTCCTCCTACTTCCAGAGGTTGTTCAAGACTCGTGCAAATCACTCAGCTTGCACAAGGGGTAAATGTAGGAGATAGACAACACTTGGGATTCTCTCTGTGGAAAATAACTGTCCTTTGCCCAATATGGTCCTTTTAGTTTTATATGGCCGCTTCCCTGTATCAATTGACTTAGTCACTGGCTAGAGCAGCCAGTTGAAATGGGTGAATCGTGGTCAGTTCACCCAGTTTTGGGTGCTCAGCCCTGCTGCAGGACAAGATGCTAAACAAGTGAGTGAACAATTGAGTTGGACTTGCAGAGTGCATTTGGCACGCCTGTGCAGCAGAAGTAATTCCCAGGGAGCTCAAATGCTTATCAGAGGGCATCTTTCTCAGCAAGAGGCAGGCATGGAGAATGCAAGAGATGTCCCAATCTCCACACAGTACGTTCAGTGGCAGATTTTCCCCTGCTCCTACGGCCAGCCTATACTGGTTTAGGCCAACAAGCCTAAACTAAAATGGAATTAAACTCAGTAGCAGCCAGATGTTTGGTGCTCTGCAATTCCTTGCATTCTCCTGCTTTCAGTGCAAGGTTTCCACAAAGGCTAGTTAGCCTAGGAAAGCCATTTCCCTTACCCTGCCCCTGCAGCCAGTGGGAAGAGATGGGCTCCTTCAGTAGGCATTACAAGGAGAAACCTCACTTGGCTGCTTTTAATTATGCCTAAAGAAGTCCAACAGAGGCAGCCTGCCCTTGGAGGCTGAGCTAGCATTAATCTTTATGAATATTCCCCCAGCACTGTCCTCCCGTACAGAGTTCTTTCCTTCAAAGGCACCCAAGTGATATATTGCGATATATTTATGCATCAAAAAAATAAACGGTTTACAAGAGTAAAATCTAAAGGTGATGGACTCAGGTAGGGTTTTTTTTTTTACAATATATTGATAATTTAGATATGAAGACAAATTCCTTATTTTTCTTACAGAGGCACGCAATAGAGACCAGAAAATGTGGCTTCAATTTCGAAGTCTCCCTGACTTCCCCCAAGAGCTTTAAGCAATTTGCTTGTGTCATATCCCATCTTGCAGGTAGGGAACTGATGTACAGAGTAGGGGGGGCTTTGCTGCAGCCGGTTCTGCCTCTCCAAGGAAGGATGTTCAGCTTTGGGGTCAGCAACTGCTCCTCCAGCATCCACTGGTGTATGACTGAGAGCTGCTTTTCAGTGCTGCTGTGGCAGAAGTGCCCTGAGGTCTCGTCTGTGATTAAATCCAATTTAAAGACATTGGTGAAACCTGTTGATTTGTGGTGCTCTGGGCTTGCAAGTGTCATTTGTGGTTGGAGAGTTTTGTAATTGTCCAGACAGAAGAACAGGCTTTCTTCCTACTTAGCTCCAATACAGTAATTATGGGTGCTATCAGCAATGTGATTAAGCACTGCAGAAATGCTGAAAAACCCTAGCTTGGCTGTTGTGTAAGGATGGCAGTGATTCCCTTCCAAAAGGGAGGGAGAGGAAACAGGTATTTTGCAAAAGCACCTTTCCATGGCTTTTCATCTGGAGTCCATAGCTCTTCTAGGAGGTGCAGACATTCATTAACATCAAGTTAATCATGTCTCCTCTCTGCCCCACAACCTGTCCCTGCTCATTGCAAGCCCAAGTAGATCATACCAGATCCACCACACCAGAAAATCCATGATGGAAGACTTGTGAAGTGCGAGCAAGAGTTTTCCAATAGTAATCAGAAATGGTCAGTACAACTGAGAATCATCCTTGTGGTGGTGGTGTTTGGTTCTGGGGTTTTTTTTAAAGGCATGGATTCAATTTCAAACAAACTGGGAAGTCAGTCCAAAGGCTCTGTACTTGAGAGAGTGCGAACTCTTCCATGAAGTGTCCTTAGCCTGTTTCTTCTGCTCAACGCTCTCACCTAAATTAAGTTCACCTGCTTGCACATGTGCAGCTTTTGAACTGTCATTACCCCATGAGATAAACAGAATGTGCTCTAAATTGGACCCTGCAATATGAACCCTCCAGCCTGGAATCAGTGTGGCTACTGGCTTGCCTGAGATCTAAACTTCTCACAGATGGTTTGTGGTTCCTGACTGTATAAATAGTGTGAAGCTGACTAGAAGTGGGTGTGGTGCACAGGATATTCTCCCCCAACCCATAAAATGACTTAAAGAAAAACTGCATTCAGGGAATATAAGTGGAAACACCACCCTATGGTTCTGCCCAGCTTTCATGTTCCTAAAGCTGTGGAAAAAGTTTCCATTCGTGGTAACAGGAACACAGGAGAACTAGGAAAACTTGCAGGCCAGAGAAGCTATTTCATTCATCCTCGGCATGGACTTTGTTAGAAGAGAATTTCAGATGTCAGCAGGAATTTGTGCTAGACAGGGGTAGTGCGGGTAGCTGTGTTCAGTGAGAAATAGGATAGCTGCTCTGGGCTTAGTCATTTGTGTTTAACTGGCACAATGCTAAAAAGTGAGGAATGAACTAGCTGATCTTCAATTCAAAAGTGTGTTCTGGGAAGTGCAAATACAAGTTGATCCACCACGGCTTGCTGAAGTCAGTGAAAGTTCCTAAAACTGATGCGTTTAGACAGGCATTCATGAACACTGGTGTCTGCAAAACCTATTAGTTTGTGCACAGAAGAGAAGCTACCCTCTTTTGGGAAAATAATAAAGTGACTGTTGTTGCTGCTTTCAACACACAATTGTTTATTAAGACAGTCCCAGTCTTCCACGTAAGAGTTGGCTTCCAGATGATCTCAGCATTTTAAGTACAAATAGCTATCTCTGTGAAGGGCCAGGCTTGTGCTAGGGAAGATATTGTACAGCCTCGTGTTAATCTCTTCAGTTAAGATAGCGTGGGACAGAGAAGTGGCAGGACACGGGGTGTGACAGGCAGGACGCAGACTGTGAAGGCTGCCGCTGTTGACTCTGGATAGAGTTGTGAGCAGCATGGTTTGTCTTATCACGAAGTGCAGGATGTTCTGGATAGATCCTCCCCAGCAAGCGGGGGCAAATCTGAGCCCTCATTCCCCGTGGCAGAGCAGGAACTGGCAGTAGAGGACAGCAGTACAGGCATGTCCCTTTTGTCCCCTCCGCAGCCACTCCAGGCTCTCGTCAGCAGAAGCATTTTTCAGCAGGATGCACACATCCATCTTTCGCTTGCACTTGGCCTGTAACCGAATTAAGTTTTCCTTTGACACTGGAAGTTAAATCTGTGTGCAATGGGACCGGCTCCTGCAAGCATCCAAAGCGTTGGGAAGTTTTCATGCAAAATTGATGCAGGGCTACCAGAACACTTTCCCAAGCACTGCAAGCCTAATGCCTTGTCTGGATTGTCATCGAAGCTGGCCATGTTCCTGGTGATGTCCTAAGCTGAGCTACTGAGCAAGGTCCTCCTCTCCGAGCTTCCTGGGATGCCCCTCTGTCCCTTGGACCTTGCTCCTTCCAGGTTTCATAAGCAGGGGGATTCTGAGAGACCTTTGTGCTGGGAATAAGGGTTAGAAAGGGAAGGAGAAGGAAGCAGGAGCACGAGGAGGGAGGAGGGAGTCCATAATTCATTTGAAGTGGTTCTCAGCAGGCATTTCCATGCAAGCACCTCTCTGACTTCCTCCCAGCAAAGTACTGCTTGGGGGAGCATGGCAGGAGGGCTCGCACTCCCCTTGCTCCTCCCAAATGTTGAAGTGACTTTCTACCTCTAGCTTAGGCAATTAATCAGGTAAGGAAAAACTATTGAGGACTCCAGGCACAATACAGACTGTGACGTCTTCATCAATTTCCCCTTCCCCTTCTTTCAAAAAAATATTTGCCTGCAAGGGCCTGTACTATTTTTTCCTGTGTTGGCACGGGAGCCACGGGTAAGGAGATGATGGTAGCAGCTCTTTTTCTGTCTGCATAATAACTCATGACTCCCTTACTCAGCTAATTAAAACCAAAACCCCTCTAGCTACCCTGAAAAATGTAAATAACATTTATTAAAACATTGTTGTGTGGTATAACCAGCACCCAAGTTACAGAAAGGCTGTTATGAAACAGGACTTTGCTTGTGAAGAAGTGGATGGCTGCAAATCAAGTGAGTACTGGGCTTTCTCTGTGAAAGCATTAAGCTGGGGACAAAGAGGAGTGTGTACCATTAAAAATGCATGAAATGCAGAGGGCAAACAGCTGGCAGGGGCCAAAGCTGTCTGAACACCTTTTCACTGTGCTTTGCCCATCTCTGGAGTTAGCACAGATAGTGGAATATGAGAGTGGAATATGCAGTGAAACAAGATTTCTCCAAGGGCATTGTGTTCTTAGCACAAGTAGCAAGGTAATTGGAAGACAAAACACGTCAAAGCAGGAGAAAAATGTTTTGATGAGACAGGAGAGTGTTCTTGAATCTCTGGCTAAATGCACAATGCCTGTTCAATAGCAGATCTGCTGTAATGTAAAATAAAGGGAATGTAATGTAAAAAGACATGAATGTGAAGCCAGGAACAAAGTCACGTCCAGTATTAGGACACACAGCTCCTGTGTATTCACATTTATCTCAAAACCCAAGCGTGTTTCACACAAGCACAGAATGAACCCTTGGTGCAAAAGCGAGTGAGTAAAACTCCTTGCTTGTTCCTTGCACCTGATAAAGATGCTGTGGAACAGGCCTGATTTAATTCCTCAGCTGTGGCAATGCTAGACTAGCTTGAAAGAACCTGATCCAACTTTTGAGCATTCTAATCTGAATATATAAAACCTCTAAAGATAACTAAATTAAGAACTCTGGGATTACAAGAGCACGTGAAGCCAAGTGCATATCCTAGCCTTGCTGAGCTGAACAGCATGAGCCATCGTAAATACCTGTTTCTTGAAATGTGGAGACATTTGGAGAAGTGCTTCTGCTTTAATGCAGAAACTAAACCTTTCCCGTTCAGTAAGAGGTCCTGCCACCACCATCATACTACAACTGACAGGGCTTTGGAAACAATTCATGAAGGGTTTGTAAAAGTTCCACATGAGAACAGACGTTTTAAAACATATTTTCTTTGCGTTGTTTGGGAGTTCATCTCATTCTGTGATCTCAGTTTAAGTTACTTGTCCCAAAGAATCAGATTCACAGGCACAACTATCCTACCGAGTCAGTGTTTGCCATCTTGCAAGCAGACTAGGATCAAAAACATCAATGTATGCATTGGTCAAATAAAAAATCACGGTTACAGTCTCCTTTTAGTTTTGGGAGAAGATTCTGTCTCTGTGTCTAGTGAAAAATTTTGTTTCAAGACATTGATTTATGTTGAAATGCAGCTTTGTTTAGTACCCAGAATTTGCACAACTAACATGGGTCCATACAGAGTAAGCTGCTCATGGACCTACAAGCTGCACAGTCTGGAAGAAATCAGGTAGTAGTTAGCAGTTTGATTTATTCTTTCTATCACTCTCGCTTTCTGTCACACCCTGGGCATCCTGTGTTGGTGAACAGTATGAGACATGAAAGCTGACAAGTGTTTTATGACCTTCTTACTAAGGTTCATCTGATACAATCTAGATCAGGTGGTTTTCATCCAGTCACAGCAGTCTCCAGTTCCTGAGCAGAGAATAACTGGAGTATGCTTAGCTGGCTCTGCACTAGAACCAGTCTGCACATCCAGATACGGCTTCCTTCTGCCTTCCAAAAGCTAATCCCTGTTGCCTTTAGCCCCCTAGATGTGGTCATGCTGGTCAGAGACACCTCACAACTGGGGATGGTCTCTGTGCCAGCCCCAGCTTTCTGGTAAGAGAGTAGATTCACTTTTTAGCTGGACACAATGATGCAGTTTATTTTCCCGGGACAGGAGACTCCACTCTGCTTCACACACCATGTTAGGCCCTGTGTCTCTTTTGAGACCACTGTGTGGAATGGATGCTGTCACTTGATGAACACTTTGAATGGCCCTTTTTTGTAAGATCATTTTATGGTACATGTATTTTGCAACTGGTTAATGCTGAGTACTATTTCTAATATCCTGTGACTGGTGTTACGGGCATTATTGATCCTACTGGAGAGAAACACGAGTTCTCCAGCAGCAGGTTATTGACTACCTCAAAGAAATTAGTTGCTCTCATTTCCTATTTAAGGAGAGGGAAATGTCAGGACTATACATAGAACAGGTGAGTTTTATAAGCCCTTAGTGCCAGCAGAGAACTAGCAGTGAAGGGAACATGTCACGCTTCTTCAAGAGGTTTTTGGATGTTTTCAAGTCTAAAGCAGCTGTCATCCCACCACATTAGACTAATTCCTTAGCAGGGCTTCCCCCATTGATGGTAACAGATAGCTCTCCAGCAACTCAGCCTCAATTTGTCTGAGGAATGCAGTTAAGATGCTACAGCCAGCAACTCTCGGTGGTTTTGCCAGGGCTGTATGTGAATTTCACGCAGGCAGATGGTCTACCAACCATTACAGACTTGGTGAATGGAAAATGAAAAACTGCTATCATAACTGCTGCCTCTGAACGGTCCTGGGTCGTTTAGAGAATGACTTGCCTGAAGCATGACCACAAGTACCTGCTGGAGGGGAGTCTGAGTCTTCCTCTGTGCATTTAGAGCATTAAAAACAGTGGAGCAGGAAGCAGTGATGACAGTAGATTATATAAACCTAGCAGGGAGGGGTGCTGTTGCAGAGCAGAGCTGGCCAGCACGAAGACGCACCAAGACACTTGGAAGGAAATAGTTGTGCAGGCATCACCGAGTCCTGCTGTCCCCCAGGAGGTGGGATGGACGTAGATGCCAGCACAGGAGCATCTCAGCCTGAAGGCAAGGAGCATTGGGAGTCTGGGACCGTGGGCATGGGAGGGGACTGTCACAGCACAGAGATTACAAACACACACAGTGTTTACCAGAGCTCAAGGGCCTGTTGCTATGGTCAGGGGCACCTGTGCAGTGGGTTTGAAGGAAAGGGGACTGTGGCACTGACCTGTTTCACTCAGCCCCCCAAAAGCTGAGTCTGGCATGCTCTGCTTGCACCAGGTTCACATCCTGACATCCTAGTCTGTCTAGGGATAGATAAATAGGTGACAGTGATTTGAAGCGGACTTCTGAGTTTAGCCATTGGTATCTGTCTCCCAGGACACCCTAAAAATGTTGTTTCCAGTGCCCCAGTCAGTATCTACATGCTGACTCGATGTAAGGAGCATGCTGGGAGCCCATTTACCACAGCTTATAAAAGAGGCTTTAAAGGGCTGCTGCTGCCTTAAAGAATGGCACAAACAAAACTCCTCCTGTTTTGTAGGTCTCCTATGAATTGCTACTTATTCTAATGTACAGCAGGATGTGTTTTATAAGAGGGTAAGTTTGGCCCGAGTGTGTAAGTGAGAAGCATTTGAACACTGAAACACACACACGTATGGGTGGGAAAGACCTGGACATTCCCAGCTCACACACGCCTGCCGGATGGGCACCGACACCTTTGCTCCTGAGGGTGGCAGCTGAGTCACTCCTCCCGCCTTCTTTGTGTGGCTGAAGTGTCGGGAACAGCCTCTCTGTTCTGGAACAGCTTGAGGGTCTAGAAGCAGCGGGAACACCACGCCGGCCAGACCTGCAGTCTGGGCTCTGACTGAGACCATGGCTGGGACAAGATGACACAGAGAAAAGTGCCTGGGACCTCAAACTGTTTTGCTCACCGTGAAGTAACTGGTTCAAGCAGGAGGGATTTAGCCCTTGTTTAAACTGTTTTTTTTTTTTTATTACTTGGTGTGAATTAGATGTTTGTGGTTCCCCAGTCAACTCAGAGTGCAAATACTGAGCCCTGACATATGCAGGGCAAAGAAGGATCAGCACAAGAGGTCACTTCCAGAGCTATCCAGTTTCCCCACTTTCCTCCTACAGATAATGCAAATCAACCAGTAAATATTGCTCTTGCTTTTGAAACCTTGAGTTAGGACTGGTTCAACCACTGCTAAGGGTAAGGGTAGTTACCCTGACAAGAAGAGTCAGTCAGTTCAGCTATGGATAGAGATTTGTTTTGACAGCGTGCTGAAAATAGCATCTCAGAAACCACACTCCTAGGTGGTTTTAGGAAGGCCAGTTTTTGAAATGCTTCTGACCAGCCAGCTTGGTACTCTGTAAATAGCAGTCACTTTGTTTAGCTGTTTTTCAAAAAGTGCCCGTGCCTGGAGGGCAGTGCCATCCCAAGGCACCTCCTCACAGCCTGGTCATCCCTGCAGGCTGCTCTTATACAGCCAGTCCTGGGGATGCCATTGCTCAAGGAGCCATCCTCACGTGCTCACACTTCCCATGTGCTTCAGGGCGCTGCTTCCCGAGCCCCCTGCGCGCTCAGGTGAGCTCAGTCCCAGCCGGAGTGTTTCCCCTCCCACAGATCCTAGTCATCCGTAACCCTCACAGATAAACCCAGTCGCGTCCCACTGACTGAGAAAGGGACGAAAATCTCCAGCTGTGGCTTTAACCAAAGAAACTTCTTTGGGAGGTAAAAGGTACGTGGTATAGAAGTCCTAAACTCTCCTAATTCAAAACCCGCCCTTTCCTTTCTGAGAGGCTTCATGCATTTTTCCTGGAGGTGGAAATAAGTTGCAAAATACTTCGTCTGTCCCTGCAGGGCAGTCCCCTCTTGCATCCCTTCTCTCCTACATGCACACGGCACTGGTGCTCGTGTCCTTGGTGATCTCTGCGTTGCGGGGACACTGAAGACCGAGGAACTTTCCCGCTGGCCCTGAGATGTCTATCAGATCACTCCGTGCCCGTGGAGCACAGGGGTCATGCTGCACACAGGCTCTGTGGCTCAGGCTCTGCCACCTCTGCCCTGGAGGCAACATCTGGGTCCCTCGACTTCTCTGCATGCTGTAATTTGCAATATGAACAGGCTGTCAGACCTGAGGGACGTCACTAAGGTCACGTGTGTGTCCTGGTTTGGGTTTATTTCTCTTTCATCACCCTGTAGAGTTCACTCCTGACTATGAACATCCGTTATGGGACCCAACTTGGTTTTGGGGATCCCCGTGATCAATATCTGCTCAAATTTTGCCTGAAGCTCACCCATCTTGCTTCTGCCCTCCCCTTATCTACATGGCTTTCTGAGCGAATACTTCCTCCTGGAAAGCCTTTCACCTTTTCTTATCTTCTTTTTATTTTCAGAATGGGATGTCTCTGCCCTGAGGAAGGGGGATGTATCCTGCTGCCTCCTCCCTTTGTGCTGCATTCTCCGTGCCCTTTTCCTCCACCTGCCCTTGGCTTGTTTTTCAGAGGATGTTGAGTGTCAGATTTGGTTGATTTGTTGCAGTCCAATTAACTGATTCAATCCAATTAAGCTATCTGAAGTTATCTCTGTAATGTGGCGGCTTTGTTAGTCAACTCCATTCCCTCCTACCCATGCAAAAATTTTTGCCTCCAGCTCCTCCCTCCAGATTTTGGCGGTAGATTTCCACTTGGTTCTTGGCTGCTCGATCAAAGCTTGTGATCCGGACTGCAGATTCTGCAGATTTCCTTCAAGGACCAGCTCCTCCAGCTGCCTCCTTTCCCTGGTTAGCCAAGTCTGCCCATAGCTCTTCTTCCTTACCAGAAGACCTGCAGTTACTGTGTCTGCCTTTGACAGCTTGGCAAGAAGGTCAGCAATACTTTATCTCCTCATGAGGCTTGTCACTTGTACTGAGCCTGGAGAGGTATCACCATCCTCTGCCTTGCTTTGGCTGAGTGAAAAGTGCCCACAGAGACATGTTTTTTCCACAGTTTCTTTGGCTTTCTGCAGTCGCAGTCTGAAATACGAAATTCTGCCACCTCCTCAAAGTGCCTTTTTCCTTTCATTCTGCCTGCTGGTACTGTAGAGTAAGAAGCAGTGTCACTGAGGACAAACCTTTCTGAAGAAAGAATGGGTGATGCCTTAAGCTGGAAGGAAACTGCCTCAGGTTTCTTGTTTTTATTTAGCAGAGTATCTACACCTGTAAGAAAACCTTTCTGGCAGGTCCTGTTGTGCCCCCCTTTCTCCCCCTCCCATCCCACGCTGGCTGCACCCAGCAGAGGATTTCTGGCATCAGACATTTCAGATAAAAACCAATTTACTTCCCTAGGTGTTTCCACTGCCAAGCATCCCTATTTACCTTCTTGATTGCTGTTGAGAAAGAGGTCAAGAGAAAAAGCCCGTCACACTGAAACATTGCTTCCTGGACACCATGGATGCTCCCCCAGCTACCTACCCTTGCTTTTCATTTTCTCTCAGCCAGCTGTGTCTGTGTTCAGGGCCATGCAGTAGAAAATGGGATTAAGGAGATGGATGTACCTGGTCAGGAGTCTTAGGTTCAGTAAGAAACTTCAAAGAGCAAATTCTGTCCCCTAAGTGATCCCACCTGAGACCAAGGCTACACAACACTCTCCAAAGGAGTTATTCACTTTCTCTTCCCTAAAGGTTCCTCTGAAACCATCAATATAAAATCTGGGACTGCTCCCCACACTGCTGGGAAAGATGGGGGGGGTCTCAGTTCAGAGGACAAATCTCTTTTGGGTTTCCAAACATGGTCTCCATTTACAGAACTGCCCCAAATGACAGGATGAGGGGGGGGATAACTTTATTGACAGGAAACAGCCTGGCAGGCAGAGAGGGCTGATCTTCTTAATGGTGTCTTCAAATCGCCTTAATATAAATCCCCATAGAACAGTCTTACTGGCTTTAATAGGTATGAAAGCAATAGTGCTGCAAAGAAATGAGCAGCACTTGAGAAGCTGCATTAAAGGTGTTTAACCAGTGATAGAAAATGGTCATTTTGCTATAGAATTTGAGCAATCCTTAAGAATTTAAGAGAATTATCTTCCTCTTAAGGAATTTGAAATGTCAATTAAAAACGCTTCAGAAAGGTTATTATTCTCTGTTAAGCCCTGATGGATTTCTTAGGCTGGGCTATAAATGATCTGCCTTGCTCCTAGGAGCAAGCCAGTTCAGGGTCCTGTCTCTCTGAGCCACATAGCTTGAATACTTCATTCTGGAAGCATGAATATCATAAGATCGATTTTGATTATCATCAAACTTTGCTGTCATCGTTTGTAGCCATCTGTTATTTGGCCTAAAACATAAAATGGTGAGAATCACATTTCTTTATTAACCTGCTTGCTTAGAACTACCAGTTTTCAGACCATTTGCACCTTCAAAAAATTAACATGCTGTTACTCATATGGGCAACTGGTGCAGGCAGAAGCTAAAGAACTGATTAGTTGATGGTATCTCCCTCTGAAATTGTACTCCTTGGCAAAACCTTATTTACAACTCTAAGTCAGTCAATGCTTTTTTTTTTTTTTTTCCCCTGAAAGACTGGTAATTTTTTTTCAAAATCATTTGGCCAGACATTTAGCCAATAAAGTAAATTTTCAAATTACTGAAGTTAAAAAAAAAGCATTTTACAGTAAAGTCTCAAAGCAGGAACAGCTGCCTGGGTTTTATCTTGACAGCTGCTCTTCACCTAACAACAAGTAGCCTATTTGTGTTTACTTACTCGTTAATATTGAAAAATAACACAATAGGATCAGATGTCTTGGCTGGCAAATGCCCTACTTTTCCTCTATGTTAGCACCTCTGCCTCAGCACTGAAGAGACATGTATGATTTATGTTTAAAAAGCCCTCATGGTTCGCTTTATTGTTACACCATTGACATAATTTAGCTTCCCAGATAAAATAATTAAGAGCCCAGGCAGGGGAGGTGCCAGTTTAACTGAACACAGCAACAGTCTCATTAGTTTTCCAGAGAGCACATGCATTCTTAAAGTAAATGTTTTTTAGAACTATCTGGATGAGGATAAATCCTCTGGTCTAAAGCTCACATTCCAGGTCATCTGGGATCTCCGTGAAATCCCATATTCCTCCTTTATACCAAGCTCTGGGTGGAAAGGAAGATGCTTAATTTTTTAAAACAGAACTTTGTGAAATGAGGCTTTACCTGTAGTGTAAAGGTGCATGCATTGTTTCAGATGTCTGCATTTTCCAAATTAAACTCCCCAGGCTTGTCCCAGTTTTGGGGCTATTTTTCATCACCCTCTTTCCACACAGTGAGGTCAGACAAGGTGTCCCTCTGATTCTGTGGAGAGCACACGTGGCTTGCTCAAGGGGAAGGGGCTAGGGGAACCTTGATGAAAGCTCATTAGCTATTTAAGTGCCTTTTATTTATTTGCAAGCTGGCCACCAGCCAAAAATGAAAACTCAAACCACTCTCTAGTTACAGCATAGCCCTGAAATGTCATCAGCAAACACTTCAAGGGAACCAGAGATGTCTCAGAAATGAAGGTTGAAGGTTTGACCGTGTTTTTCATTTCTGTGTTGCCATTTGGAATTCTGTGGACAGAAGGTTTTTTTCATCTGAGAGGACAGGAATGACCGAGCTGTTCACAGGCTGCAGCAGCACCGAGTTTGGAAGCTCAAATCCTCCCCAGGTTACAGCAACACCTGTCCTCATGAGATTTGGAGTGAAAGGGCAGAAAGCTGTGAAATAAATACCAGAGAAGTTGTCCTGATCCTGGTTTGTTAGCAATCAAAGCCCATCCTGAGATGTTCTGTGAACATTCAGCACGGTGGTGAAGAGGGCAGCAAATGATTGGCACCGAGAGATGCATTTTGTTCCATTGGGTTCTGCTTGATATCTAAGGGAGTTCTCCTTGAAAATGCCATTTCGTTTCTCATTTGGGGATTTAAATGCTATACTAGGTGGTCCTGGACTAAAAGGAATGTCACCAAGGCGCCTTGAGAAGTGTGTTAGAATAAAGAAATGGGGAAATAATGGGAGAAAATCTGGGAAAACCACTCCCTCCAATCAAAAAGAAAGAGGCAGATGAAGTCAGACACATTATATGCAAACAAAAGTTGCCAAAAGTGCTGGTAAAGTTCCCTAGACCAGTTAAAATCAGTAAAATTATAGTAATATTTTGAGACATTATTCAGCATTTGGTACACCTGTGGCTCACAAGTTGAATGTGATTTGGTTTAGCTGCGCCTGGAAGGAAGCACTGGTAACAGAGGCAGCACTCTATGATCATTCAAAAGGAACCCCCCAAAACTCATATGAGAACCTGGAGGGTTCCTTGGGAGACGTCCTGCTGTGCTTTGTGCCCAAACCGACTGGTTTAGCAGGACTGAGGAAGGAGATGGGATAGAATTGCCATGGATTTACAAGCAAGTAGAGAAGAGGTAAGATCCTCAAACTAAGGTAAGGAAAAGTAGCTTGTCTTGCTCTGTGAAAATTCCCGGAGCTTGGCTAGTGTGCTGATGGAAGCAAAAGGACCATTTCAGCAAGAGTTGCTAATTCTGTGCCTAAATCAGGATTAGACTGGAAAGGTCACTGTGAAGGAAAAAAACTGTTATAGAAATTTTCATTGCCATTATTTCACTGTTTTAGAGTATTCAGCAACACCTGCATGTGGTGCCTTGAGCTGCAGTTGATTCTGTGGGAAACTTTTAAACCTTTAAGTAGTTCAAAAGCAGGCAATCCATATTTGGGCTCGCTTTGAGTGCCAGCCTGGGAGGGAGTAGCTCACAGCTTTATTGCAGTCAGAAGCTGTAATGGTGCTAAGTCATAACTCCTTAGGTGTTACCTTGTATATCACATGCTAATCCGTCTGACACAGTTTTCAGAGAAAATCTATTTCAACATAACCCGCCAGCCACCTCGTGAAGCAGATCTTCCTTTGCACAAAAGAGCGTGAACCCCAAGGTTGCGATGACGCAACTTTTTAATTCACTCATTGTGACGCTGCAGGAAAAATTACATAAGCCACTGATGACTTCTAAAGCGCTTTAGAAAACGAATTTTAAAATTAGCCCGACGCGGAAAAAGAAACTTTCCCTGTTACTCGCGGAGGCCGTGGCGCTCCACCCGCGCGGGTCCCGCGGGGTTCGGGGCGGAGAGGCAGCGATGGCCACAAACGCCGCTACCCGCGGTGGGGACGGGACGCGCCGCGCCGGGAGCGGCGGCGTGTCACGGCGTGTCACCGGGGGTGGCAGGGTCGTGTTGCGGGGCGCTGTTTGCGGTGATGTTGCGGGGCTGTGTTGTCCTTATGGGGCTGCGTTTCGGGGCTGCGTTCGCGGGGCTGTGCTGTGGTTGCGGGGCTGTGTTTGCCCTGATGTTGCGGGTTGTGTTTATGGGGCTGCGTTTGCGGGGCTGTGCTTGCAGTGATGTTGCGGGGCTGCGTTCGCGGGCTGTGTTTGTCGTGATGTTGCGGAGCGGTGTTTACGGGGCCGTGTTACGGGGCCGTGTTTGCAGTGATGTTGTGGGGCGGTGTTTACGGGGCCGTGTTTCGGGGCCGTGTTCGCAGTGATGTTTCGGGGCCGTGTTACGGGGCCGTGTTCGCAGTGATGTTTCGGGNGTGTTTATGGGGCTGCGTTTGCGGGGCTGTGCTTGCAGTGATGTTGCGGGGCCGTGTTTACGGGGCCGCGTTTCGGGGCCGCGCTCGCGGGGCGGTCCCGCGGGGGCTGTTCCGGCGCCGGGCGGGGCGGCGCGAGGCAGGTGCGGGGGG
>VYZQ01042714.1:7500-11839 GCA_013400655.1 Mystacornis crossleyi | reverse complement strand
GCCTTTGGGATGAAGGATTCCCAGCCCGCTGCCCCCTCCTTCATCCCCATCGCTTCCTCCTCCTCCTCCTCGGAGGTCGGGTGTGACCACACCAGGTCCGTGTAGCCCAGAATTCAGGGTGGGCTTGTGCCCGTGTCCAGGGTGGGCTTGTGCCCGTGTCCAGGGTGGGCTTGTGCCCACTCCCAAACACCACGGCCACACTTTGACTTCTGAGCCCTTTCCTTTCTGTCTCGGCTTTCGGCCCCTCTGGCTCCGCATCCTGCGGCGCCGCACTTCACACGCCGAGCAGGAGCATCAAAGAGGAGCCCCTGAATAAACCCCCCACTTTATGACATCTCTTCAAAGTGCCTTTTTAAGAGTTCAAAGGACACGAGGGAAGGCGCGGATCAAAATCAAAGGAAGATTGGGGGGAGGGAAATTAAAGCCTCACAGGGACTTTATGGCAAGTTTGCTGTAACACTTTCAATGCCAAAATCACAAGTGTTCCCAGCACTGGCTCGTCCCTGGCCATCGGATTCCCTGGTTACCTCCACTGCTTTCAGGGAAGCTCAGCAGCTCCCGGTAGTTTCAGCCCCCCCACAGACACAGGGCACCCACAATTCCACTTTTTACTGATTTTTTTGTAGGACCGAAACTTCCCATTCCGCTCCTCCAGGCCAGGGGGGAGATGTTTGTTCTGAACTGTCTGGAAGTCCTGGGGCTGGCAGCAGAGCTCACCTTTGAGGAAAAGCTGCTTTTGTTGCTTTCAGGAAATGCATCTCGCTCTTCTCTTCCTGTCCTCTGCTGCAGGACCTTTATTTTGTCCATGTTTGGGAAATTTCCATCACTGCTGTGGGAAAAGGGACTTCTCCTGAGTGAAGAATGTGGGAGCTGACTCAAAACAAGACAGGAGGAGCAAAGCCTGTGTGTGAACATCGCAGGTAACATCTACAGACGCTGCTTTACAGGGAAGAAATGCAAATCAGTGAGGTATAAACTGCTTCATATTCAGTTAGCTCTTGTAATTCTATCAGTTTCCTGTCTGTTTTTAAACAGAATAGAAAAAAAAAAGTGATGTGCAAAGCAAGGGAAAGAAATCAGGCTGGTTTCAACCCAGGATCAAACCCTTTATAATGCTGGACTGAGGTGAGCTGGAGCAACATTGCTGCTGTGGGGAGCAAAGTGGGGCAGGGATGAAGCTGGAAAGGACTGGGATGCACATTATGCTTTTCCCAGGTTCTGTTACAAATTGAGGAGCTTTCGTGTCTTTAAATGGAAAGACTGAGAAGACAAATTAATTATCTGCGAAAAGAAAGCGGGTGTTGGTGTAGGGAGGGAAGGCTCCTGCTCAGAGGAGCTGTGGAGTTTCCTTGGGGTTCCTTGAGCTGTGCAGGAGCACCCTGTGGCTCCATGGTGCTCCCACGCTTAAACCATCAGTTAACAAATGCATTTCCTCCGTAGGGGATGCTGTTTCCTCATCCCACTGCTTTTCCAGAACCCACAGTGTGTGTTCCTGTTCCTGCCGGAGCTCCCAGCCCTCGCCCTGCCCAGGTGAGCTCACCTGCACNAGGAGCCCCAGGGGCTCCCCAGCCCCATGGCTGCTCCTCAGCATCCCATAACAGCACGGTTCTTAGAGGCTGTGGCGGTGTGCAGGAGGTTATTAATGTCTTCCCATGGGAACTGAGAGCCTGGCGAGTTCCATCCACCTCACCCCGAGACAGAAAGGGGCTTTTCTTGAGTTCCCCTCTTGCTCAGCGGCGGACGCAGCAGCGGGGACACGGCTGGGAGCGCTGCCGGGGCCGGGATGTTGTTCCTGGGAGGGGAAGAGCCGTGAGTCAGCAGAGCTAAAGACGTCCACGGGTGATGTCCGTGCTTCCTCCCGGCCCGGGACAGGCGCTTCCTCCCCGCTGTCCCCGCTGTGGCACCCCGCACAGGGCGCGTGGGGCAGAGCTGTTTGCTCCCGGAGCAGCAGCCCTTGGAGCGTCTCCGTGGCCTCCTCTGGACTCGCTCCAGCAGGTCCAGGTCCTTCCCGTGCTGGGGACCCCAGAGCTGGGCACCGTGCTGCAGGTGGGGCCTCACTAGAGCGGAATAGAGGGAGGAATCGCCTCGACCTGTGCCCACGCTGCTTTTAGTGCAGCCCAGAACGTGGTTGGTTTTCAGATAACGAAGGCTTGGTGCTCCATGGCAGCACAGTGGGGCTGTCCCAAAGCTGGAGGGGCCAAGAGAGGTTAATTGGACAGGCTTGGAGTGCTCCCTGTTGCAGGTGGGCTGCAGCGTGGCCTCAGTTCCAGGTCTGTGCAGGGTCTTACTTCATTTTATTTTTGTGAGTGTTGCTAAGAGATGATTCCCCCCGGAAGCTGCAGGACCTGCACAGATGCAAACTGGAAGAGAAGGGCGGGAGGCTCCCTGAAACCCAAAAGGCGAACAAAAATCTGTTTGGGAATCCTCAGCCAGCTCTACACAGGCAGTCCCAGAAAACCAGTGCTGGGCACAGGATATGGCCATTTCCCAGGAAGATCCCGGAGCGTGGCACCTCCTGGCACTGGTTGCACTGTCCTTCCCTCATGAAACTGGTTTTTTGTGCTTTTCTTAGGCTGCAAATGGTTATGCAAATTCCTAAATATTTTCCGACTTCCCTTTTCGGATGTCTAACATTATGTATTATTTTCTGATACTTACCTAACCCGGGAAATCTGTTTTCCATCTCACTTCGGCCAAGGGTTTCTTTTTAACCAGTCCTTCCCAGTATTTTCCTTTAACACTTCTGGTTCGCTGAGTGAACTTTGCAGTGTGAGGGTAAATGAAAGTGAAAATATATTCCTTGTCACACACTGGCTGTTTAGAGAGGGTTTGGGTTTTATTTTCCCCCTCTGGATTTGAAGAGGGAGATATAAATCATTGATTTAAAACCAGGGTAATTTAACAAGATTATAGGGGAGGGAAAATCCACTTCCTACCCAAAGTAACAGTCTCTTAGGTCTCTCCACCTACACAAGCCATATGCATCCTCCGAGCTGCCCAAGATCCTCTTTTGTGTTTTTCTGGCAGGACTGTGGTGTAATAATTAAAGTCCATATGCAAAGCTTTCCTGGCGGCTCTTTTAATTACTTTGTAATTGGTCAGAGAGTCACCACCCCTCAGCCCCCAGCCCGCTCTCTGCCTCTGGAAAGTCCCGGACCTGAAGGGATATTCCAAGCTCAGAGCCCCAGAGCAGAGGGATGGGATCAGGGGTTGCCTTTCTGTGCCATCTCCCTCCTCAGCAAACACGAGCAAGCCGTGCTCTCCCTGGCTGGGAGGGGAGCTCCGGGCTGGGAAGAGCGGAGGGATTTGTGCTGCAGCAGCGTGGGTGGGATGCTGGATCCGAAGGGCTCCGCGTCGGAGCAAAGGGGTGGAGAGAGGGACGGCGAAGGGAAGGCTGATCCCTGGCTGGAGTTCTGGTTTGCAGTCGTGGGGAGCCTTTGTGGTGACCCCAGGGGGAGCTCGGGATAACGGAGCTCCTCGCTCCGAGCGCTGGCACACCTGAAACTCAGGCAACGGCTGGGCTCAGTGACGTGGTCCAAATTCACCTGGTCCTTGCCACGATGTTCCCCCTTCTCCCGAGGGGAGGTGGCTCCCAGGTTACCCAGGCAGAGGCTCTGTCTGTGTTTCTGGGGCCAAACACCGAGTTCTAGAAACAGAGACAGCCCCAGCTCTCAGTGGCACTGCCACACCCGGGCGGGTATGGCACCAAATACCCTCAGAACAACAAATACCCTGCTCTTGTTATTCCCATTCTCGTCGGGAGTCAGGGCTCTCACCGGGCACAGGGACGGGAGTCAACAGATCTTTTTAATGGCTGTAGCAAGCCACACATAATCCTTTGATTCTGGGAGCTGGAACTCCAAGCCCAGCTCTTGTAACACAAACACGGGCGTCTCTTGGGTTGTCAGGTCAGCAGGAACATGTCACCAGAAGAGGTGTCCTGGAGCCTGCCTTGCTCCCTCTGGCAGGACAGGCTTCCAGTAATGAATTTCCAATGAAGCGTTTTTCTAATTATAGCAAATTATTTTTACAAACATTTTCCTGGGAAGAGAGTCTGAAACTAGAGCCAAAAAGGGGAAGACCGAAATTTAGGCAGCGCCTGAACGAAAAATTAAAGATGGATTGCGTGCTAGTTGGCTTTTATTATCAGGCCAGCCCATAAACCTCACATTAATGGGTTTTAAGGAACTTCATTGCAATATGACCAGTTTGTGTGCTGAAAACTGGAGTGGCTTAGAATGGTGCTGTCAAAGCCAGCTCTTCTCTTCCCTCTCCCCACAGGGCCCCGGGATGCCCTGGTGGCACTGGAGAAGGGTGGGTGGCAGAGGAGACACCCAGC
>VYZQ01042714.1:0-2500 GCA_013400655.1 Mystacornis crossleyi | reverse complement strand
AATGAAGGGATAATTCAGTCATTTGTAGCTGGTTGGAGAGCTGGAGCACCTCCATGCTCTGGCCGGGCTTTGGAAAGTTGATGAGCCGATGGAATGTTGGGCTGTGCCCTCTTTTGTCCCTCTTAAAATTCCCCCCCAGCTTTGGGGGGCTGTGGGCATTTGGGGAAAGAGGGCGGTGCTGGCTCTGCGCTGGTGTCCTGCGCTCCCTGAGCGGGATGTCTGCACGAGCAGGACCAGGCTCTCCCAGTAAGGATGGGGGAAACTGGGCTGTGCCACGGCTCTGGGCACCAGAGCCAGAGGAGAGGCTTCCTCTTCTTGGTGTGTGCCTGCCAAGACAGCCTGGAGGAGAAAGCAGAGCAGGGAATGCAATAGGAAATCCGGATGTTTGGTGGAGGAGGGAAAGCTGGGGAGTGGCGTGGAGGCAGCCTGGAAAACCGTGGGGTGCTCTGTAGCCTGAGAGGGGAAAGGGGGGTGACAAGGTCTGGGACAGTGCCAGAGAACAGGAGGAGGCAGAGACCGTGGAAAGCAGCTGGGAAGAAGCCTTCTTTGCGGGAGGAAATGTTATTATTAGTGCTCAGTTTCCTGGACAAAAGATTCTTGTCTATTTAAACACTTCAGCTTCACGGAGCTGCAGTTCTCCAGACACAATAAAATCTGCCTTTTCTCCCTGTCATTGTCATTTCCCGCTGGCAGCAGGTGGTTAAAGCTCCTGTGCTCTGGAGTAGGACTTTGCAGGCTGCTGTGTGGGCTGGAGCAGGGAGGGCAAGCCCAGGGGCCAGGGCTTTGTCCCTTGTGCCCCCTCACATCTGTCCACGGAGATGCTGCTCTTCCGCAGCAGTCCAGATGTTGCTGGTAGAGAGATAAGATCTACTGGATTTGGATAAAATTGGCAAAAGCATAAAAATTTATTAAAAAGTTAAATATCTTGATACAAACCCAACTTAAGAAACCTCCTGGGCCATCCCCAGGCTTCCTCAGCCAACCATGGCAGGTTTTAAGAACCAGCAGCAAAATGCAGAACCTCATTAATGCCAAATAATCACAGCTAATGGATAACTGGAATTATTCTTTCCATCCAGGGATGCACAAAGAACACACAGGGGTTGGAGTTGCTGCTGTGAGGGGAAGAGATCCAGGTTCTGTGCAAGGTGATGCTCACACCTGAACCATCTTTGGTGACTGAGGTGAGGTGCAGCAGGTCAGGTTCTTTTCCACAGAAATTCCAGATGATTTCCTGTGATAGCTGAGAAATACTTTTCCTATCTGTCTTGAAATGTTAAAATCTGACAGTAGTGTGGAATTTTCTTTGTGGAATTCTGATTTTTTTTTTGCCTGTACTCCGGTAGCTTGAGTTTAATATCAGATCTATCCCTAAAACGATAGACATGGGACTTTTATTCCATAAAAAGATGGGAGATGTCTCACTCTGCTCTTTTCCTGATTACAATTGTTGCTTGTTCCAAGCCCTGCAAGACTTTGAAAAGTCAGCCTTCCTGAACGTATGACAAATATATCACAGAATCGTGGAATATCCTGTGTTGGAAGGGACCCACAGGGATCATTGAGTCCAACTCCTGGACCCGATATAAATATATATTTATATTGAATTACTACAGAAGTGCAGATGTGCTTAAAGCAGTGTGGTGGGGCTCGTGGCTGTCACGAAGGACACACAGGGTGCACAGTTGCTAAACCACTAAAAGCACGTCCCGTTCATCTCGGTGGGGAGGGTTTCTGTGCCGGGATTCTGGAAAACTGAACAATTCACTCATGGCAAATGAAAAAATGCAGCCAACCTGCAGTCGTGCCAGTTAGACGGAGATTTTAATCAGAGAGTTTTGGAAGATGGCAGCAGTCATTCTTTGAATGCACAGTGCTTGGGGATGAGCTGCCGGTGTTTTCCAGGTGTGAGTTTGGTTTGCTGGTTTTGTCAGGGCAGGTAAAGCTCCAGTCTCAGCAGTGAGGTGTCAGCCCTGGGTTCCACAGCAGCCTGCTCTGTTCTGTGCTGGACTCGTGCTTCTGCAGGGGGCTCCATCCATCCCGGAGCTCTGAGCTCCTGCTCCATTGCCTGGGAGCCCTGCTCCCCTCAGCCCCATTACCTGGGAGCCCTGCTCCCCTCACCCCCATTGCGTGGAGGCCCTGCTGTCCTCACCCCCATAGCCTGGAAGCCCTGCTGTCCTCACCCCCATAGCCTGGAAGCCCTGCTGTCCTCACCCCCATAGCCTGGAAGCCCTGCTGTCCTCACCCCCATAGCCTGGAAGCCCTGCTGTCCTCACCCCCATAGCCTGGAAGCCCTGCTGTCCTCACCCCCATAGCCTGGAAGCCCTGCTGTCCTGAGCCCCATAGCCTCGGGTCCTGCTCCCCTCATCCCCATTATCTGGGAGCCCTGCTCCCCTCAACCCCATTACCTGGGAGCCCTCTTTCCCTCAGCCCCATTACCTGGGAGCCCTGGTCCCCTCACCCCCATTGCCTGGGGTCCTGCTCCCCTCAGCCCCATTAC
>VYZQ01042712.1:4251-16009 GCA_013400655.1 Mystacornis crossleyi | reverse complement strand
ATTATTCATCTGATGTCAAAAACACACATGGAATTACAAGTTGATCCCTTCTTAGTGAAAAAAAAATAAGGCAGAAAACTAGGTTTACCTTGCATCCTAACAAGCTGCATCAGGCAGAGGTAGCTATTAGTAAGTCTACCCTAGAAAACAGGTAGCAAGCAAGTTTGACTCTCGCATTCAAAAGCAGTGCGAGACTGTTAGACCGGACTGAAAGCTGCAGATTCACACAGTTCCTCAGAAAGAAATCACACGGGGCTTGTCTGGAAGCATAAGTGGGCCACTTCCACTCAGCACCTTCTTTACATGTGAAAAGAGTTGCTACTTCAATGGATTGTAAAATCCTAAGTGTAANTTATTTGCCTACTGTGACATTCACTGAAGTAAACATCACGTTTACTTTCAAAATCTAGTATGGTTTTCCTCTTGTAAGAACACCATGTCCCTCATGCAAGGTAATACTTTTTATCTTCAGAGAATAAAATTTCTCCAGATATGAAATACAAAAGAAATGCCCAAAGTACCATACTTTCAGTTATTTTTCTCTACTTCAGAAGACACTGTTTCTGTGACTCCTCCCTGAACCATAGTAATTCATACAGTTATCAGAAAAGCCAACTCATTTGCACAAAACATCTATACATACAAGACAGATTCAACTTCTCTTAGAAATATAAACATCGATTTTAAAGCTATGGCAGATGTACCCTTGAAAAAGAGTAGGATGCAAAAAGAGTGACAACCCTACTGTAAGGGTAACAAAGCATTCTCTCAACTGTATTGTCAAGGCTTTGAGCATCTCATTAATTTTTTGCAGCAGTAGAAGGTTCAAAAAATAATAAAAGTAGCAGACAAAGAACGAGGAACTTAAGTGACAATGATATTATGTGTGTTATTAACATCTCTCTGAAGACCAAGAAGCCAGTTGCAGTCACATGGCTGAGAAGACACAGGTGCAGAGAAATCTCACGAGAAACCATATGGAGAAGATGCCTGACTGAGCATCCCATCACACCACTACTTCAACTAATGGAGAACCAAGCTAAACAGTACCATTTACAACTGGTTTAAAGTTTTATTTGCCTCCTTACATATTCTGCTTGCACTTGTACAATCAAGGAGCTGGACTCTTACTTTCTAGGAAACAGCAGTGGCAGGGAGGTGATTTGTTTAAAATCTTCACATAAAAGAATGATAAAGTTAACAAGCATGAGGAGTGCTATTTTTTTTCCACATGAACTCATTTGAAGTGCAGGAAAGGTCTTTAGATACTTTTAATAAGTTTGTTGGACTCATTAGTCCTACAAAGGGATTGCAGGAAAAGCATTTCATGTGGAAATAGATGTGGATTTATTAAAGCCTGGAAGCAACAGTCTCCAGGATATGAAAGACTCTGGAATCAGTAACAGTATTGGCCTTGGAGCAAGAGGCAAGCACTGAAAAGAAAACCTGTATCACTCTTCAGTGCTTCCAGAGGTTTACAGTAAGCACTTGGCACAGTAAAGGGTAGTGATGGATGAAAAATCCCACACTCTTGAACTGCCCATATCTCTGTAGGTTCTCAGTGAACTTGGGGTGTTTCCAACCCCAGCTAAAGCAGTAATGTGTCAGCAGGTGCCTTCCCACACTTCCCCCTCTGCCCCAACCCCCAAAAGAATATGCCAGTATTTTTAACAAAGATTCAGTCACAATAGTAGTATAATAAAGGAAAACTTCAAATACTCTACCCTAAACATACAGGTAAAATTTATTTTTTGTGACTTTTGCCTTCCAAGTTATTAAGCAACTGGTCATTGTAGCAAGATCTCGTCCTGTAGGATTTCTGCACCAGTTCAGTGGCACTTTTGCATGACAGAATACTACGTGCTGAGCAACGTGAAACTTGTTTTCAACGTGAATGGTGCCCCAGCCCTAAATTCCAGGTAGAGCCCCACACTTCCAACACCATGTATTGTCACACTGTTCTGCACTAGTCTGGTTGCCATTTTTTAAAACCATACCCATGCAAACTCAAAATATCCTGACCATTCTCTTTTAGGACCAGGAAATATTTATAAGTACAAAAAAAATACACATTGATAAATATATAAAAATCTTGTTCTGCTAAATAAGTTTGTATAAAGTGCCATCTGTGCATACATACACAAAGATAAAAATTAAATTTCTAAAACTGTATGTATGAAATTCTTTAAAAAGAGTAATGTATTAATAAAACCATAAATTCAAGTATCAAACCATCATGGGCACCTCCACACACACTTCCCAATGCCACTTAAGAACCCCTAAAAATGTCCAGGGAAGGTGGGTTGATGCAGAAGTTCAAGCACAGGGGTTGGAGAAGAAGAGCAAACAAGACAAAACATGTCTGAGGGTTACAGGGCCCATCCTAGAGGACCCACACAGGGCCCCCCACCGTATGTGCAAGGGAAAGGAGAGTCCTGGGAGCTGGGCAGAGACCTCATCCTGCGGCCCTTGCCACAAAGAATGACCCTACAGTACAATCACTGCACACAAGGGGAAAGAGGAACAAAAACCACAGTTTCAGGACACATGTATGTGAACGGGTCAAGGAAAACTGTAGAGGATTTTAAAAAAATATACAGCTGCATACAGGCTTAGAAAGGGTGGAGGGTTGTGCTATAAACGTTTTCACAATAGTTCCTATACTGATGTCTTCTTCCACATACTGTGAAGTCAAAACCAATGAACAATAGTAATTTCTGATGATAACTGTGTTCCTGGAACACCATATATAGAAGCCAGCATAACAGTCAACCAACTGATTTCTTCCAGTTTTCATGATGCACTATGCAATAAAATATGAAAACTCAGTAACTTGAGTGCATATATTTTTTAGCAGTTTAGGCTACAGGCATATGGTTTAGTGATGGGAAATGGAATAATTCTTAGAATAAATTCCACCTTTTCCTAGAAGTAAATATTCAGTGTGTGTGAAAAGCATTTGAAAGCTTCACTTTGCCAGTCATTGAGGACATGGGAACAACACCATGTAATGTACCAGCATATAAACCCAGAGAGACTCATCTGGCCTCGGCGCTTCTTACTGCAAATCTTCCCATGATCCTCGACTACAAATCCAGCCTTAAACACTCACTTTTAATTTTTTTTTGTGGTACAATTCAATGAAACTTTGAACAGCACTAGAACCCAAATGGTCTTATATCCCTAAATACTTTAACCTTGGTCTCATATGTTGGCAGGCTAATTGAAAACAAATTTCTTCCCCTGCTTGTCATAAACCAAATTGTGTACCTCATTATCTTTTCTTCTGATACTTAGTATCATATTTGACTTCAAAAGAGACAGAGAGTCCATGGGCTGTTTCTGACCATCTGCTACTAGACTGCATTAAAAGCAAGTGCTCACTAGTTTTGGTCTCCTGCCCAAAATCTCTCTTAAAAAAAAAAAAAGAAAATCACATAATACACAGAAACACGTAGTTTGAGTATATTTTGCAAAGCTAATGTGAATGTTCATTTGCATTCCCGAGTGAACCCTTACACAAGCAACTTATGCTTGCTCACTACAAAATTAATTTGTGGAGGAATAGGAAGGTTTAGGATTAGGGAGAGGAAGGAAGAGGAAGACTTGGGATAAGGAATGTAAGAGAAAAACAGCTGCCTGTACAGGAGCACCTTGCTTCTCCCTCCGGTTTCTGCTGCCCTTCTATGCTTTACGGAGGACTGGTCTGCTGATTTGCCTCAGTTTTCAGGTTTATCTCATTCCCTCTACAGAACCTCTTGGCATGGGACAGTATGACAGAAGTACTTTTGGAGACCTCCCCAGCCACTACACCAGTGCCTGCTCCATTAAGCAGTGGATGTCACACCCACAAGAAAACCTAACATTTTCATAGCAAGAATCAGAAGCAAATAAAGTCTTATTAAGCTTCTCCTCCCTCAAGGTTACTATCTCGAGCTAATGACAATATACGAGATAAGTACTGTCAACCCCTGCAGGACACATTAAATTCCAGTTAAATACAGATTAGATGAGTACTGCAAAAACCATAGTTATAAAGGGTACATCCCTTTAACTATCTGGCATCCACAGCAAGGCCAGAGCAATAGCAAGTGTTTCTGTCAAAAGATGTACAGCAGCAAGCAAGGTTTAGATGAAGGTCACATTTCAGACAGCATCCTTTCCAATGGAGAAAAGTTCCGATTGGATGACTTTAAGAGCAAAAAACCGAAAAAACAAAAAACCCCACACATGAGATAAAGAATACAGTTGAGTAAGATAATTGCTTTATGGAGAGGGACAAGATAAATTATATGAAATATTCTTTATATTAACTGTTATCATTTTCTGCAAGTACAACTGGGCATAACACACAATTGCCACAACTGGCAATTGTGCTGGATTCTTCAGAGTGTACTGCTGAGGGATTGGATGGAGAGTTATCCTGCAAAGGCAGCAGGAAAAACATTGGACAAGTAAGCTTCCTGAACACACTTAGTACTGGTAAGATAAGTAAACCTGAACACATGAGTGATGAAGTGTCCGCACTACTATCTGTCTGTAAAAGGAAAACATGCTCTTGGTCAGAATTTGTGATTGATGTGCTCAGACTGGCAGCAGAGTCTTAGAGAAAAACATGCAACAAAAAAAATTTTATGCACTCACCTTCGCTGAAGGTTCCCTTTAGTTCCAGAGTATAAACTGCCACTAAAGTGTCCAAACTCTATGGTGCACACACGTTAGAAGAGTGTTCTGAACAACATGAAGACAACGTGCCCAGAAAAACTTACAGGAGAGAAATATCACCAGCAACACAAACAGCTAATTTCTTTCTGTAAGGACGCTGTACATTTTTAGCACAGAAATTGAAATATGTTCAGAAAATCCAAATATTGTCTATATAGCCATTTTAAGATAATTTTACTTGATACCCATAGTTGGATTTTTAGATGCACTCTGCTCTTTCATTTTTCTTTTCGGGAAAAGTGAGGGAGAAAGATAAATTGGAGCACCAGTATTTTGTTCTCCTTTCCCGTCACTCCATACCCACTGTGCTCATCATTCAACAATACACAAAAGCAGATGGTTTATTTCTGCCAACTAATATATTACTACTAAGTCCATTCATCAACCACACAATGCTCAAGACAACTCTCTGTTATTAACTAACCTGCTTCTGTCAAATGGTTTTACTAGAATTGCTAAATTCACTCTGATTTTCTTCCACATGAACAACAACATCAGCAACTAAACAAGGAACATACCTGCTGGAGAAACTGCTCTTGAGGAGAGCACAATCCACCTGTAGAGCAATAGTGCCACTCATGCACCACAAGGCAACAGCTCAGTCAAAAAAATGCTCAGAAGAGACAAATCCTCACATGCAGTAATTAACCTGCAGCTGGTAACGTATTTAGAGCCATAAAACCACTGACTTCCACAGAAAAACTGATTAGGGCACAAGAATCCCCCAAATAGTTTAAACATACTAACTAAATCCTCCACTGCTGCTGAGATTTCTGTAAATATTTCCTTCCTATCCCACCCATAATCCTATAAAGTCATAGGTTAGACTTGAAACATGAACAAGACTATAGATACAGCTTCTCTGCTGTAATTTATAACCCCACATAGAATAATATAAAATTATATAGAATTTTAAACCTGCCTGAGCTCTTCAGACACCTCAGTTTGAAAGGGAAAAAGAGGGAAAGTAACTTCATTAGTGTGCCACTTTAGAGGTATGTCATTTTATTTCAAATCACTGCATGGAGCTGCAGCAGAAGAGATGTGGAAGCTTTAGAGACTGGCACAAATCTTGTCTTTGGAGCACATCTGTACATTTAAGATACAGCATAAAAAAGCCAAGAGCGTGCATCAAACCAGGAAATAAACAGCAATAATTCATCACAAAATGGCATATCATATTCCTCTTCTCCCTACTATTTTCCCCCTATTCCCCACAAAGAATATCCCTCACAAAAAAAAAAAGGAGTTAACAGCATTTCACACCATTAAACAAAGTTTGATCCAGCTTATGGGCCTCTCCTTCTTCATACTGAGGATAAGAAAAACCAAGTCCTTTTGCTAACTGAAAAAGTTACAGGGACATTTATGGACCTGTAGGTAAAACCCAGAATCTTGAACTGCATCCAGAAAACTCTCAGGTTCCACAGGTATCAAAGTAATTTTTCATCAGCTTGAGGCTGATTTAAAAGGTTTAGTCCACAGCACAGCATTTGTATTACATTAATCAAGTCTGGACATGAGAGAAAGGCATTTGAGTTTAGGCTTGTGAGCAGAAGGAATCCTTTCCTCATCCTTATTTCAGAGGAAGAAAGGCAGGTTGCAGTGGCCACTGGAGGGACAGCCAGGACCTTGGGATAGTTAGGTAGGACTATGCCTTCTCATACCATCCTTGCTAAAAGAAACTGGGCAACATATATGTCTCAACATGTTCACTAAGAAGTGAATATAAAATGAATACTTTCTTTTTATTTTCAGGAACCAAAATGGTACTGGAATGAAATCAGGCTTTTAAGTGGAAACCTTAGGTATTTTGGAAGATTACTCAACTTATGTTACAAAAGAAAGAATCAAGCATAACTTTATCTTAGGTAAATTTCGAACAACAGACAGTTGATTCCACCACTTGTACAAATAGCATCAGTTTGGACATTTATGCAGCCTGCTGTACCTCAGGGCAATCTCCTGATGGCCATGGAGATGGTGAGCACTGTTAGAAGTGGTGGTACTTCTATTATGCCCCATCATAGCTAAAGTGGAGAGAGACTCAAGAAAACTGGTACAGATATGAACCCCGTCAGGTGCCAGATTTTGATGATGAGAACCAAAAATTAGGAAGCAAAGAGTTGGTGTATCTGCTTACAATGTCCTTAAGTATTAAAGCACAAGTTCAATGCAACTGAAAAGCCAGTATCTCTTCTTCTAGCTATTTTGGCTACAGATGTTACCAGCCTCACTTTTTCTTTTCTTTTTTTTGNGAGTTGGTGTATCTGCTTACAATGTCCTTAAGTATTAAAGCACAAGTTCAATGCAACTGAAAAGCCAGTATCTCTTCTTCTAGCTATTTTGGCTACAGATGTTACCAGTCTCACTTTTTTTTTTTTTTTAAAGCCTGAAATAATCTTTACCTTGGTTACATCTCACTTTAGCTAGTTTCACAGACTAACAATACATTCTACCAATTGGTCTTGGCAACTGCACTAGACTGCATTGCTGCAAGCTTGGACTAACTGTGGTAACAAATGGTTTGTTGTATTCTTTACAACTTAGGTAGGAATAAGTTTTCCAGTTTTGTTGGTGTAATAGAACTGTTCTTGCAAGTTTAAGCTGCTTTTATCAATATCAGCTTATAAGAATTAATTTCTAGGGTTGCCCCACAAAAGTTTTTTCCCTCCAAAAGGATACTGTGGGAAGTGTGACCTTCATCTGAACTAGAACTGAACTAGATTCTGGAATTATGTGGTAAACCAAGGAGCTAGGCAAAGCCTGTTTTTCATTTTAAAAAGCCTAAATCTTACTGCCATCTCTCTTATGTTTACATAATATAGTACCTTATGTTACCCATTATTGTTAATGTATTTCCCTGCATTCTAAGTATTCTTTTAGATTTGCTCTCTTTTGTAAAAATGTATCAATAGTGCATTTTTGTACTTGCTGCTCTTTTCCACCCCTTACCACTATTGTATTTTTAGGACAAATGTCCTAAACTTATCCAATGTACTGACATAGAGGTGTTAGCCATGAACAAGTCAGTCGAAGGAAAATTCTGAACAAAAAAATTGGGGCATTAAAAGATTTTGAGCTTTTAACAATAGACTTGGATGGATAGATGGCATAATAGTTTTCTTCCAAGACCTTTCTTACACATTCAGCTTATCCACATATCGTCTTTAAAATCCACTTGAAATTCCCCTAATATATTAATTCACACATATATGTACAACTTATTGTTTGCAAAAGCAATATCAGATTTCAGTTTTGAGTCATCTTTCTCTGTATGTAAACTTTTTGGGGGTTTTCTGAGTTTTTGTAAATGTCATTCATGCACAAAAAATGAGCAGTAACACATAGAACAGCTCTTCCCTTGCCACTTTTCTAATTACACAACAGGCTTTCTGAAATACTTTGTTACCCTTTCTGATCAGAATGAATAAAAACAATTTAAAAAAATAAAAGGGCTTAGACAGTTATTTCATATAAGAGAGGAAAACTGCAATGAAATGGAATCTATGTGGTACAATCCTCTTTACTGACACAGAGTTTTGCTTTCTGAGATTAGAAAAGCACTTGAAATAGCCTCCCTGCTTGCATTTTCACACATCCTTTAGCCAAATCTAACTGAAAAGTCCTTTCTCTAATCCTCCAGGCACCTGCAGTACTAGTGAGGGGTTTATTTCTCCCATTTCAATGACCCAGAGATGTCATACCCTGGGGGGTGTTCTGGTGGAGTGCTACAACCTCCCAAACCGACTCCAACACAAAGTCGCTTGGCAGCCCCTGCATTCACAACAGACACACACGNGGGGGGTGTTCTGGTGGAGTGCTACAACCTCCCAAACCGACTCCAACACAAAGTCGCTTGGCAGCCCCTGCATTCACACAAGACACACACGCACATTCCAGATAGCTTCTCGACAGGTCGACAGCAAAGAGGCAGGAAGGGTCTTTCTGTGGAATTTCCACGGCAGAGATTTATTTCAGCTCCACCGTAAATGGAAGCCAGGGACAAAAGACATGAGGGGATGGAGTTTCCAGGTTATATACAGGAGCAGGGAAAGCGACAGGGGCAGTATATAGGTGGAACTAGGGTAGANCCTAAAAGGAGTACAGGAAGTGAAACACCTTCCCTCCCAAGGAAGGCCCCTGTGCTCTCTAGGAAGGCTAAAGCTGAGCGTAACAAAGGCCAACTGGGGAAGCAGAACTGGGATAAATTTTGCCTAATGAAACAGCATCCTAGGAAACGTCTTTTCGTTCACCCTAACCCTGTGGAGCATTTCTCCACTCAGGGTACCTTTTCTCCAGGGGATTCTTACAGTCCCTGGTGCCATGCGCTCACTGGCCACCACACAGAGACGTCCATCTGCATTGTGGAAATTGATACTATTTTAATCTTATTGTTTCCTTTAAAGAAGGACTCAAGTTACCTCAAATGAAAAATTCTCATATATCTAATACAAATTCAGTGAGATATAAAGGTTTAAAATGCTAGAAGAAAATAAGTGCAGCACAAATTTTGGATGGCCTTGTGAGATTCCATGAATCACACTGAGTCTCATATCAGGTCACCTTCTACTTGGTAGCAGTTCCATGCTCCCAAATTGGAAGTCCTAAAAAGCACGGCATATGTCGAACTTTCCCCAATGTGTCTGAACTGTGGAGTGAAAAAAGCAAGGTCTCAGAAAGACTTTCCACTTGTTTGAACATTGTAACAGTGAGATAATATATATCATAATACTAAACCAGGCCCAAGGATCTTTACAGAATAGTTTTAACAACATTTAAATATTAAGCCCACTTGGCTTGAGAAGATGCTGTCTCCAAACAGTCTGACATACTGCTGCTCATACTCATTACATAATTTCAAAATATGGCCACCTGGAGCAGAGTAGTTTGCAGTAAGAGTTTATACAGCTCCAGGTTACAGACATAATTTGTAGCACATCCCATATAACTCTCCTGTAGCATAGACTGTGTAAATTACTTGTTAAAGTGGTTCCTCTCATATTTCTTGGACTAACTGGAGCACTTCAGAAAACTGGGGCCGGAAGTTGTAATCTCAGAAAACGAGACCAACCACCAGCTCTCCCTGTGCTGTTTTGGTTTCTAATAAAACATTCAAGGCTTAGGTACACAGCCCATGTTTTGCATTGCAGAGCAGAAGTAAACCCAATGTTGTTCTAAACCACCTTTTATGCTCCCCCTGATATTGCCTGAAGCCTGGACCAACACTGCAGAAGCCCTGTATTAACTGAACCTAATTACTGTTAAAATTTTTGCAGCAGTTCTGGGTCCCTAGGAATGTCCCTCACATGAGCACACATCCTACGTGTGATTGCACTGCTTAACAACTTCCACAGCATTCACACTGGAGAGCTTCTTCAGAAAAGAAAATTTTTGGATACAAGACTATAAAGAGTATGGCTTCAAGGAGAAACCAAATATTTTCTTCTCCTTGGCAGACACTGCAGTGCTAAAGTCAGCACAGTCAACTGATCAGATAGGTAAGTGGAAGTGAAGCGTTTCTTTGAATTAAAATGTCATCCTTCCACACTTTTCAAACACTATTTTCCAAGGAATCATTCTCAAGAAAGACTGGCACCTCTTCCTTACTGAGGTCCTTGAAGACTGCAACATTTTTTGGTCCATAGGGAGCTTAAACACCAATCTGCTTTCTGTATATACAGTCTCACAGATTGAGGTGCCAAACAGATGAAAGTAAATTTCTGATAAGGCCCTGTTCCTCAGTCCCTCTTGGACTTTCTGAACTGCCCAGCTGTGCACATCATGGAAAGATGCAGAATACAAATTTGACTTTAAAGGCTGACTTTGCTGGAAGCCAAAGTCACAGATCTTCAGTCTTATGTTGTTTAATTTATTCTTAATATTCCTGAGTGGCCTCTGTAGAGTAATTTCAAAGACACAGAATTTAAGCTTTCACGTACTAAACAAATATGGAAGAGTGAGTATTAAATGTCAGCTTTGCTGTTTTCAATTGCATGTACTGCAAAGAAACATAAGACCAGAATGCAGCATCCATGTACTGCATTCTGTTACTGCAAAGGGCATTTGAAGCACTACAGCACTCAGCAGCTGACAGCAGCAGATTTGTCTCATGTGAACAGCCTATGTGTGTTCAAAAGTAAAGTGCTTCCACTGGGCAGCTATTGTTTAAGAGAGTTTAAAACAAAGCAAACAAACAAAAAAAGGTGTGCTAATATTTCATGTACCATGAAGTGGGATTAATGCAGGGTACTCACTGTATTTGCCATTATGCATAACCCAACATATACTTCTTGGACCAAACTACTTCTGCTGGGCTCACTGCTGCTAAAATAATTTACAGCTACAGAAATAAAAGGTGTAAATGTGGTTTTGACAGAGTAATACAGGACTAGGTTTTCTGTGACAGGAACTGGAGATGTTGAATATGTCATAACATATTGAAAGTGATTCTGACCACTGGATCTGCAATGGTGCTCACTTAGTATTAAATGACAGTCATGAAAGCTTTATTTCTCCTTGAGTTTTATTCATTATGAAGCATACCTTCATTTGGTTCTGGGTCTCTTGGGTAATATATAAAGTATATTTTATATACTTACCTTTAACCAAAGCATTAACTTCATGAATTTTCTGGAAGCAAAACAAAATTTTATTTGTCTGCACTTTTACCTACTTCATTTATGGAGAATGAAATATGTACTCCTTCAGTAAAGAGACCAAAATATTTAAGTGGGCTTTATTATTTCAGATGTCTTGAGGCTTTATTATTTCAGATATAATGAGACCGTCACACACCCCAGTCCACTGTGCTACTAGAAATCAATCATTTAATAAATTGTATAGATTACAGCAACTTTTTTCCAGCATATTAGCAAAAGATGAAGTGCAAGAATTTCAAGTGTATCAGAAGCACAACTACTCTGGTACATGATGACCTTGTCCTAATGATCTGTACTGCTCTGTACCTACTATTCTAACTATCAGAGCTCCAGCTTTCTCTGTCACATCAGCACAGACTCCTGCTGCCAGG
>VYZQ01042711.1:5446-18053 GCA_013400655.1 Mystacornis crossleyi | reverse complement strand
ATATGGCAAATTACTTCAGCTGTCTTCTGATTAAACAATTATTTATCAAAATACTTAGAAAATATAGTTTACTTTGTTACATCCTTGTATACAAAGAATTATTCCATAATGACTACCTATATTCCATAATGACTACAATAAAATGAAATAATTCACTGGAATTTATTATTAGAAGAAATCTAGTGCATAGTTGTAACTCCTATAATATTCCTACAGCACTAAATTATGTTCTCAGCTATGTAACTATCTATCCAAAGTAATTTAGGTAACCATATACCGCTACACTATGCACCAACACCTTTGTCAGTGTGTCTAAATATGTTCCAATACACAAACAAGAGGTAAGAAACCATTTCTTCTAAGCACAAAACTTTTAGAAAGCAATAAAACTCCCTCCAGCTCCTGCTTTTTTACCCAAAGATTTTTCTTTAATTATTCTGGCCCCAGTAGAGTTCCAGATTTGCAGATAGCTAGCTCAATTAATATGAACTATTAGCAATTTCTAAGAGGGAAAAAGGGGAGTGGAATAATCAGTATATAGAGCTCTCATATTGTTTCATAATCAGAAAACAACCTGCTAAAGGTGTTTCATTACAACCACCCTCTTAATTACTTTAATTAAAAAAAAAAAAATTAACAGTAGTGGTTCAGAATAAACCATTAAAAAACCTGAACAGCTTGGCTTTTACCAAATTATCTACCCTGTTACATGATGCTGTAGCTGGCACTTTACATCTTGCCAAGCGTCCTCCGTGAGATTTCCCCAAAGGCTTGAAACCTTAAAGGATTCTCTGACAGCAAAAGCAATCAGCAGTGAATCACAGCTGAGTTGGCGCCTTCCAACACCCTGGAAGTGTGACAAGTCCATAAGTTCCCCACGTTGCCTTGGAAAGCTGCCAGTGACATGATTGCTACTTATTGTCAGGAGATTCATAACGAAGCTCCAATCTTTCCACAAGTTTAGACAGCCAATAGGGACTTAGAAATCACTCCATAAGATCTTTCAGAACTTCAATAATATTGTTTTGACTGACCTAATTAAGTCATCATACAGCAATAATGTTGATAGAGCTGATGCAGAAATATACTATCACAACAAAAACAATTTTATAGCATCTTCCTTTTAAAAAAAGGTGATGGTATTTTAATGTGGAAAGAAAAACAGCCATTACAGGAATCCACGTCTTCCTCTGAAAAGCCCAACATGAAACAAAAATCAACATATGTACATTTTCTTTGCTTCAGTATAATAGCAGGTACACATTTTATTCTAACGTGGCAGTTGCACAACTTTTCACAAACTCTTCTGACTTTAAAATGGTTCTCCATTGTAGACAGATGCTGATACCTGAAATGTAATAATTCCCTAGTATCTCAAGTTTTTCAGATGTTCTACTTTTCACTGAGCATTTTTGAGCAAGAAAATTCAATCTAAAGGTAAAAGTTTCAAGGTCCTAATGAAACTTCAACATACAACTCATGTTGGGTTAAGGTACCAAATGACTGAGGGTTGGTAAAGGACATAAAAGTGAAATAGAAGATATTGCTGCAAAATTTTTTTTGTGAAATAAATGTTTGAACTTATTTAATAGAAACTCTGCTGCAAGTATTGGTTATCAGAAAACTGAGAGAAGTCCCTTAGCATTTGAAGTCAGAGTTCAAATGGACCTTTCAACAAAATCAAAACAAAACAAAAAAATGTTTGAATTGTTATTTTTGTGACTTTTAGTTTTTTTTCTTAATGGTCAAATATATACACACACATTGTCTGGTCTGTTTTAANTTCACTGAGCATTTTTGAGCAAGAAAATTCAATCTAAAGGTAAAAGTTTCAAGGTCCTAATGAAACTTCAACATACAACTCATGTTGGGTTAAGGTACCAAATGACTGAGGGTTGGTAAAGGACATAAAAGTGAAATAGAAGATATTGCTGCAAAATTTTTTTTGTGAAATAAATGTTTGAACTTATTTAATAGAAACTCTGCTGCAAGTATTGGTTATCAGAAAACTGAGAGAAGTCCCTTAGCATTTGAAGTCAGAGTTCAAATGGACCTTTCAACAAAATCAAAACAAAACAAAAAAATGTTTGAATTGTTATTTTTGTGACTTTTAGTTTTTTTTCTTAATGGTCAAATATAAAAAAAAAAATTATCTGGTCTGTTTTAACTTCTGCTTCAGATTCAATCCAGTGCAGCAGTCTTTACTTATGTTAGTAAAATACTGACATTCTCTACAATAATAGGTCCAAAAAAAAATGTAGATGAAGCCTCACCACATCTTATAACTTTTCTTTCAAATTAACTTGATTATAGAACTAATATAATTTGGGCAGTTTGATGCAGATTGCTTACAGATTTTCCTTGCCCTTTGCCTTTTGCTGTTTTAGATGTCATATCAGAAGTCCTGTAATCTACTTCCCCTCCTGAGCACATGCTTTGAAACATTTTAACACTATGCTGAAACTCCTCCAAGATATTTGTGTCTTCAGTAAACCAAAACTGAAACTGTAAGACTTATATACATTCATTTTCTTGTGATATAATTTTCCTAGAATACCTATTTGCCCTTATTTCCCTGTGCAAACCATAGAAAAAGTAAATTATTGCATTATCAAAGGGATTTAAAATATTTGAGGTATGTTGAAGGAAAATCTTGCCTATGACTGCATTTGACAGATTATGCCCGATTTTAGCAAATTTAAAAAAAAAAAGCTCTGTCGATTAAAAAAAAATTTATAAAAATACTTTATATTGGTGGCTACTGTTTGAATTTTTGTACGAATAGAAGACACAGAAAAAACCCAACGTCTTTACATGTCCTTGCAATTTTACAGTTCATCTAGCAGACTCAATGCTCTTTCTTAAGCACATCAAGGAAAAACTTGATATCACTGGAATTGAGTTATCATTATGACTAAACCCTATTTCCCTTATCTCCTTATGCCCAAATCAGTGAACAACAGAATACTAAAACTTCTATCACAATATTCAGTTAGCACTAACTTATTATTGCAAATCAATCACTTGCATCAGTAAAAGTAGGATCGCCCAATCTGAATTCTGCAATTGTATTAAAGAACAAGTTAAGCTGTTCTAATTAGGCAATACAAGAAATTTCCCAAATATATGCTTTATATAGGTGTTTACTAATTATTTACTGTTTTTAAAGGAAAAAAAAGTATGGTACAGTTCTACATTAGCATCTTTTTCTGTGCCTATCTAAGCTTCTGTTAATTTTTTATGTTTTAGCATAGTTAGCACAAGGCCTACAAGTAGAAATACCTTATCTATTCCATAGTAAAATATTTTCTGTCTCTAGAAGCATTATTTTAAGGCAGTAGAGTAAATGAACAACAGAGACATTACCACCTGATCTTTTTTCTTTACTTTTAGTCAGGGATACCTGAATATGACAATTTTCATCATCTTGTACATGAAATAGGACCTACTTCATACACCTGGGCCTGACTAGCACATGGGATAGCTTTATCTTTTCATGGTAACAAAGGGGTAACAGGACCTTAATTAGAAATTGCCAGCAAATCATATTTAATTGGTCATATGATGTGGGGGTTCTGCCCCCTGTGGGCCCCTGCCCCACCTCCCGCTGAGCAGATGGGACCCTGGGAGAGGGAAGCATGCCCCGGGCACGCAGGTTTCCCTCTGCTGCTGTCTGTTACCCATGTCCTGTGCCCCTATTGGTCCCAAATGTTTTCCCCGCCTCGGTGATTCTAGCTTTCCACTGGAGTTTTCCCATGACTTTGGGTCTTTGCTCCCAGCCTGACAGCCGGCTGGGATGAAAAAATAAACACCACTGAAAAACCTATGCGAAGATCATTCCTTATTCTTTCCCACTGGCACAGCTGTCATCGGGAACGTTGCACCTGACAGCAACAACATGAATAATCTGTTCCTGTTCCACAGAGGATAGAACCCAATCCTCACTCATTCATAAGAGAATGGAGGTGGTCACTGGAGGAAAAGTCCATGAATGGCGACATGTAAACATCAACATAATAATAAGTCTGATGGATCTGTTTTGTATTTGGAAAAAAAATTTCATAATTTTCAAAATTCAGTAATTTTGGGTTTTACTGAGATTTACAAAAAGGTAATTGTTTAACAAGGCTGAACTCCTGGGTGTCAAGCTGAACTGAGCATTCAGACGGGTAAAATTTGGAATTTCCAATCTGTGCCATGGTATCACAATATTAAATCTTACTGTTACTAGTGTCAGAATTGATCTTTGTCCAATACTCCAAAATGGACTGCCAACTTCATTCGAAGTTGGATACAATATTCCTTTTTATTTCCCTTTTGGAAATAAAACCCCATCTCCTTATTGAAAATTAATAATTTAGATTTTGCATGCTTTATAATATATTTCTAAAGCATGGAGGTTTTCAAGCTTAGCTCATGTTGCCTCGCATTGCTGGCTTTACTGCATTTGGGAAAAGAGCATGCTCAGATTTAGACCCAAACTGCTTTTCACAGACCAACCAAACGTAGCTAATCTCATGGTGTAGATCTCACTGTCAAGAAAGTAGGAGAGTTAACCCCAGAATGGGCTTAGAAAAGTCTTTCAAACATATTTCTCTGGATATTCACATCTATATAGATGCATTTTTTAATGTCATTGCTAATATTTGCAAAATTGCATTGCAATCATGTTTTATATTTTATATTGATTAATAAACGTTAGAATTTTCTGCAGCTTTCCGAACTAGTAAAATACAAGACAGAAGTCACAATTATATGCTTTTAAGTATATATAAAAGTTAGCCTAAGAAACTGAATAAAAACCTTATAAATAAATTTTCACACATATTTTTCCATGTGTTTTTTATGTCTTATATACCAATACACAAGGCAGATCCAGGAAAGAATGTTTCAGCTCTTCACTATAAAGTTAGCTCTTATAAGTGGAGCTAAGAGAATAGTTAAGGTAAATACAAAGAAACAGAAGTTATAAACAGCATATAATTTTAATTTGATTAGCAGAATTCAACCTGAAACCAATTGCATGATAAAGGCACTCTTACTTAGGTAATTTTCAAAACTGTTTTTACATCTTACCCCTTGTCTATTTTAATTACTCTTGTGTTATTCTTTGGTAAAATGAAGAAAAAGAATCTTCAATATGCCTGTGTGTTTAATATATATACATTACATAAGCATATATCTAAATTTGTCAGAGGCTAAATACCAGTGGAGTATGAATGGTTTTCCAGTACAAGTTGTCCTGTCCTTTCCTATTAAGCTTCAGGTGCTAAAAATAGGAGAATAGGTTTGACAGATAATAATAAATACCTCAACATATCACAGTCACTGCAATGATGTTTTTAGCTAAATTATCCTCTGTAAATACACCTGGATCTTGTAAACAATTTAGGGAGAGAGAAGAATCTACTTCTAAGCTTACATAAGTTCACAATGTCTTTCTACTGGTTTAACCAGTAACTGTTTTTGAAAACTTCAAGAAAAATTATTCTTGGGGTTTATATTGAATTGAAAAGTGTTAATTTATTGAGACAAGTAAACATAATGTAAAGTCAAAAGGTCTTTTGAAGATATGTGATTTCTAATAAATCAGAAATATGCTTAACGAGAACTACTTTGCAATTGGCTGATTTTTCAGTCTTTCTTCCATTTTCCAAAGTTAAAAAGGAAATAGTGCATGAAAATTCATTTATGGTATGCATTAGCTCACAAAAGTAAAATCTGATTGTATCACTCTGGCAATTACTAACGTGAGGCAGGAAAATTTTATAAAATAGAATAAATAATGTATGTGCATTTCTATACTCTTGAGATTAAGCCAACATACCACAAGATGGCAGATGAACGCAGCTAAAGTGGCAACATGCAGAAAAACAAAGTTCGTGGGTTGGAAAAAACAAATGTTTGTGAAGTTTACTTAACTTGTATTTAGGAAACAAGTTTCAGAAGGTAACTTACAAAGAACAGATATTCAAGTTCCCCTCTTACTGTTCTTGAATAATACTTAGACCCTAAGACTACAGCCCCTCAGACTCAACATTTAGGTTCAGACACACTATTTAACTAAAAATACTCTTTGTAATCAGGAAGTTTTCTCCACTCATCCTCCTAGCTGTAATTCCATAAAAGATAGTGAGCTCTCTGTGACCGTCAAGCCTTGTAATGCACTGGGCACAGATTATGAAGAGCTGGGATTTTTCTAATTTGATGAGAATTTGAAACTCTACCTCACCTTCCACAGAAGCATGCTTAACCACTGGGTTATGATTATGTGAAAGCAATGAAGGTTCTCTGATGAACTTGTTTCAACCTGCATAAAATATATATTAAGTCAGAGTATGAGTGTGATAGCCTGTGGTTTCACTGAGTGTATAAAAGTGAGAATAGAGAGACAAGGTTGATTTAATAAGGACTTAATGGAAATTCACTTCAGCTGCACTGTTTGAAGCTATGAAATCCTACATCTCGGGTCAGTGTTTTAAAACTATTTTGTGCATGCACAGGAGATAGTTCATAGAGTAATACCCAGTTCGTAAACTTCAGTGGGTTGCTTGTCTGCTCTGGAGTGGGAGAAATTCTGAGCAGGGATCAAATTAGAAATTAGAGTCCAAATGAAGGCATTTTGCACAAAACCATAGCAGTCTCAATATTTTAGGAATATTCAACAGAATATATTATCTGAGGTGGCAATTTTCAGGACTCCTTATTGTGGTTGCAGTCATGTGACTTACCATAAATCACGTACAGATCCTTCTGCTTTCAGATACAGGCTTAAGTTAGACCCAAATTCATTGTTTCTCCCTGATCTTTTCTACGTGACACTTGGTGACTACCTCAACACCTTACTGGATCTATTTTCTGGATCTTTCAAGTCATGTAAAAATTAGCCCTCTGTAGCATCTTGACCATTTAATCTGAAAACCTAAGAAAGCCCAAGAGATGTAGTTTTCTTAATAGGCAACACCCAGACCCTAATCTCTCTGCTTAGAAACTCATACTTGCAATTTCTAGAAGAAAAATAAATAGAACTGAATCTTGAATGAGAAGAGTAAAAGCTGATTAATCATGTCTCTGAAAATCGTATCACACAGGCGACAACTCACACTCATTCTTCACCCAACCCTGTGGTGGACACACACGCACAAGAGTTTTTTACCATAGGCACTGTACCCTAAGTATCTTCATGGGTTTTTTTGCCATTTCACTAATCATCCATGGAGAATTTACAACTTTCATTAGACAACTGTTCACTTAAATTGGAAAAAAAAGCTTCTGAAACTTAAAGGACCGAAAAACTGCAATAAACCCTCAAGAATTTACATGAATATCAGTAAAAGTTACACAAAACCTCTTGGTTCAGGGATGCTTCAGGGGCAAGGAGGTCTCCTGTCCTCTCTATGGATAACCATATGTTTACATGATTAGGAGTTCTCTGCAGACAGCTATCAAACAGTATTCTAACAAAGTTAAAGCTGCCACTAAGGGTGGTGAGTCAACTCGAAAGCCAGAAAAACAGATCAGCTGTCGCAGCTATAAAGCGTATGTAGCTGATAAGTTTTGCAGGTTGAAAGAAAGATATCTGGAAAAGAGTTTACCTGCATTCAATTCATTTTAGAGTGACAGGCAGGAAGATGAATTTAGTTTAGTCATGACAGGATATATGCAGTCCCATCTTTTTCAGTCAAATAGATGCTACGGAAAATAAATGCATGCAGATTGGGTAATATGAAAGATAAACTTGATTTCAATGCATAACATTAAGAAATTCACAAAAATGTAGGTGGGTAGCTGAGGTTAAGCATAACAGGGTAACTGCTATCAAACTGTTTCCAGTCGTTTAACAATGTAAATAAATGTATTTAAATAATGCAACAGAAATAAATGTATGCAACAGAAAACATCCAAATACATCATTAAGCAGGATCTGAGTATATAATCCATCATCAATAACATGTGCAGGGTTAGCATGATGAAATATCAAAGCTCATGCAACATAAGGTTGTTTCCTTATTGGCCAGCAACTACGATGCCATTCAATGTGCAGAAGGGTAGGGAAAAAAAATCCCAGCACAGGATCTACGCTGTAAGCTGATTAAGGAAAATACTGAGATGAGCTGATTATTACAGGATGTAACAGCTGAATGTAGGAACATGATAGATCAAACCCGCTCTGATTTGAGCATTAATTCAGGGTAACATGAAATGGCTCCTGGAAAAGCAGGATCTAAAACGGGCTCTTGTGAAACTCCTTGCAGCTAATGGTGAGAATGGGAGGTTTGGTGCCTGTAGTGTAATAGCAGTGATGGGACACTGCTTGCTAGTTACACAAGATGACGGAGGAGACGGTGTAACCTGGAAAGGGATGGACATGGAGTGAGAATTCCCTGCCTGCTCCCGGAATCTGNTGCCCTGATATAAGCCACTTCATAAAATAATTTTAAAGTGCAAGCACAACAATATGGTAACACAAAACACAATTTTTTACTTAGGACAAGCTTCCATGCATTAGCTCCAAAATTTCAGTTAAACTTCAAGCTTCTGCATTCTCCCTGCACCATCCTACCCCTAAAGAAAGATCCTCAAAGTTCTCTCCTATTGACAGGTGAGGAAAACCTGTCAACAACTTGAGTCTGAGAGACAGAATTAAATTTTCTTCTTACTTCCAACTGATGCCATCATTTTATCTTTTTTGATTAAATATTTATTTATTTTTTAAGAGCAAAGATCATAGATTTCATAGCATTCGAAAGGCAAAAATGTAATTATACTCAAACAAATACAAGCAAGACTCCAGGAGCAGATGATGATAAACAAAAGAAAGCATTGTCAACTGAACACAGTGGAGACAATGGGAAAAAAATGTTCAAAACTATTATTTTGCCTTTCAGATTTGTCTTCTTATGTTATTTGCATTAATAAGTTAATACTGAATGAAGACTCATTTACTCCACATCTCTAGATTAGTTTAAATGTAGAAGCAAGAGTTTCTCTTATATCAACATCTAGAATGAAGGGGAAGCATCTGATTTTGCAGTTACTCCAAGTAATTATAAATGCAGTGTACTGTGTCCTTTTTAAAAAAAAAATAATCCTGTAAAGAGAAATTTCCCTTAATTTTCTGTAATATTCTCAAAGTCGTAGAGCAAATAAACAGAAATTTAGGCAAAACAAAAAGCTTGTACTCTCATAAGACTCCTATCAGAAGACGTACAGAGAGTGTTTACTGATACTGCCATGAATGGCTAAAGCATTTTAGTAACTTCATCAGAAAAACAGACTACTCTGAGGGGTACTTTATAAACTGATAAATTAGTGCTCAAAATTCTAGGGCAGTTTAAGTAAGAACTGAAGTTTTGCCTTCTGTTTCCAAAGCCATAGCAGTATTTGTTTAAAAAAACCCCTTCCCCTAGCATAGCCAATATACAAGTATACTACCTGAAAAGTATATTTAGGAAGTCTTAAGTATTTGTTAAAGGATAGAACACGAAGTCTTCTCTCATTAAGCACCTTATTTTCTACAATCACACAACATGTAAATACTTTAAATACTGACCAGTTAAGCAAATTTCAGGATGGGTAAAATATTACCAGTTTGCATATGAATTAAAAATAAAGTAATATAGCAACAGCTTGGAGAGCAATAGATGCAAGAGGCAAAAAAGCAAAAGAGTGAGAGAAGAAACAAAAAAATTTAATTTTTTTGTTAAAAATTACAAGAAGTCACATCCTGAGACTTCACCCCAAGTTCAGACAAAACATTAACTTTGGGAATGGAGCAGGAGGAGAAGAAAGAAAGGGGAGGAAAGGTAGTATCAACTTTAAGAAAGAAGGGGGAGGAAAAGGTAGTATCAACATGGTAATACTGGGAGAAATAAACATGACTGAAAACTAAGTTGAAATGTCAGGTTTTGTCAAGAAGTCTTATTTGTCACAATCTGGATTTTCAATCTATTCATGTGTTGCTCATAAGTTCACACTCAGCTTTAGAAGCTGATATCAAAAAAGAAACCCTACAGAAAACATCTTTTTTCAATCACTTTTGTCTCTAGAAAAGTTTTGAATATAAAGGAATAGAGTCACAACAGCTAACTATGTGAAATACAGCACAAAACCTGCTTTTTCTCATACATGTAATACTAATGAGTTGATAAAAAGTTTATTTGCTCCTTTAAAATTTTAGGAGAGGAAAATTTATTGCTTGTAGCACTTAAATGATGACAACAGATGTATTTCTCATTACAAATGAAGTTACAGGAAAAACCATACTGTTATTGTTGAGTAGCTTTTCTCAATGGAATTTTATTCCTCACTAAAAAAGAAGAAATTGAGGAAATCAGGGGGAAAGAGAAGAGCTTCTACCACTACCCCAGTGTTCAGAGGCTGAACAAGGAAAATATGGGTCTGTAGCTAAATGTAGCAGGTGATTTCAGGACAGTGGACACAAGGAGCAATATCATGACCTGGATGTGTGGACAGCATGATCAATAAAATGTGGTTGGAACAATCAGGTTCGGAGGACAGTGGTTTGTTGAGGCTTATAGCTGGTCTGAAGGCTTCACAGATCTTAATTTGGACATAGTTAGCTTTTATTTGTGAGAAAAACCCATGAGAGGATGATAATCAGTTTTATCCGTGAAAATGTAGTATCAACAGAAGTACGGAATCCAAACAATAGAGGCAGAAAAACAGCAACACATCTGCACCTGTTATTTTTCTGAATGCTTGAATGCTTATGCTATAGGTAAGCAATAGTATTATATTGTAGTTAAATGATAGCCAACGAATCCATTGTTGTAATTTAGTAGCCAATGAATTTGTAACACAAATGATAACATACAAAAGTCTATAAATATGCTGTTTTTCTGAAATACAACGCTTTATGCCCTTGTCCGGTGCAGTGTCCGTATGTGTCGTGGCCGCCTCAACAGCCACACTGGTTACTGGCTTGTACTGCACCCAGAGGTTAGCAAGAAGTGGAGTGCCTCTGAGGTCTGTCCTGGGAGGAGGCCGTGGGGTGCACTGCTGTCACATTTGCAGATGATATGCATGTGGAGGAAGAGGCACATGCTTAAAAGAAGGAATACTGCGCAGTGACCAAGACAGGCTGGAAGAACAAGCCAATAGGTCATGAAAGTCTGCAAGGATGAAATATACCCATGGAAGGAATAAGAAATAAGGGGATAGTAGACTGAAGTTGCTTGGGCAGCTGCAGTGTGTTTATAGGACAATGAGAGACCCCAAAGGTGTTCTGTCATAAAGGAGATGCAGCCCACTGGGCCTGCAGGTGACTTTTGTCATGGCCAAAAGGGAAGTCCTGGAGAAGACTGTAGACCACACCAGAGCAGAGGCAAATGAAGCAGCAGCAAGGACTGGAAGAGTAAAACTAGAACTCTGGGAGTGGCAGGCACAGTATTACACCCATGAACCAGCCTTTCACTTCGCTGAAGGGACTGGGAAAGAATGAGTGCAATACATGGTGAAAAAAAGGGAAATTGAGACTAGGAAGTCGAAAGTAGAGGTATTTGAGTGAGCCCTGGGAAGGAGGAGGAAAGCTGTTTTGTGTATGTTTTCTTTTTCTCTTGTGGTTGGTAGGACCACGCTTGAAATGGCTTTTGAAATAGCCCTGCTTGAGTACATAGAGGCTGCTGTTTGTCAGAAGAAGGAAGTGCATATTAAGCTCACTGTCTTCTTCCCCCAAAACCAAAGTCTTTCTTGCTATTAGGTAAGACATAAAAAAGTTTTAAGTGCCTCACTAAGATTTTTTTTATGGTCTTATCAAGTGCATAAGCATCCACATCACAATTGGTGTTTATGGACCGAATAAAATCTTCCTTTAATATATGCTTAGTGAGGTCAGGAAAAGTATTGTAATACCCACAGCAAACAAACATAAATTTACCCAACAGTTTATCTGCAAACACTAAAAAAATACCACACATATTTATGGGCCTTTTTTGCCACTAATGTGTGACAAAGTGGTGAGAAGCCTTGTGTGTTATGGATCACAGGAGGATAAAATCAAGAGCTAGAATGATTCAGCTCATTTATAAAAATGTTGCATGAAAAACATAAATGGGATTTAATTTCAAAGAACATCATCTTATTCCCTTTCTCCATAATAAAGTATAAAAATTATAAAACAGAACCCTAAAAGCAGTAAATTATGTAAATAGTAGCGTCATTTTCCTTCACTGACATTTCAAAATCAGCTTGTAATTAGATTTGCCACTTTCACATCTTAAGTCCTAGCTACCACATATTTCAACTGGCTTGTTTACAAAAAGTCCCAAACAACTCAGAATCAATCCTTTTGATATAACTATGCCCCAAGCCCTATCTTTAGCTCATTCTTGTTATGTTTTCTTTAATGAAGAACAGCAACAAAAGCCACAATACTATTCTTCAAAATATTTTACATATAATAGTCATACAGAAAAATAAAAATTATGTTTCCAAATCCACAGAATTTTTGTGGGCAAGTTGATATATGAAATAGTCTTCAATATAAATTAATGTAACAAAAACAACATTACCTTTAATACAGTTTTCTACGCACCCATCATCTGCTGGTTTCGTCTAAAAAATAAAGGAAACAAAAAACCCTAAC